>JAQNCB010000008.1:29466130-29476135 GCA_030068295.1 Euristhmus nudiceps | reverse complement strand
CACACACACACACACACACACACACACACACACACACACACACACACACACACACACACACACACACACACTTCTAATTTCTGTTCTACATATAATAGAGCTTTGAACAAACCTTGCTTTGGGGATCAATAAAATATAACTACCTATTCATGGATGCTGACTGCAGTGAAACTAAACACTCATTAAAAGTCTACGAGTGAAATTCGTCCTGATGAGAAATCGAATGCAGCAATGCAGTGACTTTACGTGAGCGCGGGTCTCTGCAGAACAGTCAGCTTCTAAATATGGAAAGAAATAAAATGTACTCCCAGTCTCCCAACGCCTTCTGGGGAACAGTGCGAGTGTGACCTGGATTGAGCAGGTGTGTGTGTGTGTGCGTATATAAGCATAGCACTTAGGATAACAGACAAATGGTATGGAGATGATACAGTGTGTGGAAAAGTCTATCTGAATTCTGCCAACTTATTAAAGCATTCAAAAAACACACACACACCCACACACAGACACAAACACATATCCAAATTAATATAGGACTGATCAGAAGCTGGCCCATAAAATAAGCATGTGGAATGCCAGCCCTGATACAATATTGCTACCTAGAGGATGTTTAATGTCAGTACAGGGTTTTTCACAGGATCAGAAGACAACAGAACATTTCAGAACCGGATTTCTGGGTCCTAAATTCCCTAAAAAAAGAAAAATGGACTGATTCTGGGCCACGAAAGCTTATCCAAGGTGCGCTGAACTATAATCAGTGCCTATTCGTTTAAAGCAATAAAGGCACTGCGTTATTTGATAACAAAAATTATCTTATAACTGGTGTTTCATTACAACCACTCACTGTCACGGGGAGGCGGTGCCTATCTCAGCTGATACCGGGCAAAGGTGGGGTACACCCTGAACATCTCGCCAGAATGTCGCAGATTCAACACACTCACTCACACACACATACACACACACACACACACACACACACACATACACACACACTCAGGGTCAATTCGGAACGGTCACTTAGCCTACTGTGCACATCTTTGGACTGTCAGAGGAAACTGGAGTAACAGGAGGAAACCCAAGCAAACACAATGAGAACATGACAACTCCACGCACCGAATCCAGGATCTTATCGCTGTGAGTCGGACGTGCTACCACTACGCCACCGTGCCGCCCTGCATTACGACCAGCACCACAGATCTACGTGTATGGGTATTATTCGTCTGAGCCTGTATAGGTCACGCAAGTGTGTTTTTAATAAAGAAAACATTAATATTAACTGCTGGTTAGTGTGCAAATATTTCCAATAGCACTTTACATATTTAACAGAGATTAATAGTCAGACATTTGGAGCGCGCTGAAACCCACAGTGTCATTTCCGACACACTTACAGAGCTGCTGTTTAATTTATTCAAATGTCAAAACAAATGCTCCCTTAAACACGCCTGATATTTAAAAAGAAACAGCTGCATGTTCATTAACTTATCCGTACTCTCGAAATAAACACATTTTATTTAAATACTATGAATTACATCCAGCCTGCAGTACAGCTGCTGCTCATCATTCCCAGGGTTCCGACTGGCACACACTGATGTGCTGTTGTGGATAGGAGGTCTGTTCCACACCCAGAGCGAGCTTTACAGCAATAATACCAGACAACCATCATCAGACCGTGTCCTCTCAAGTGGCTTACCAGAAAAGAATTTACACTATCATCTGGAGATTGCAGGCTTGTAGCCCCGTGATGTCACAGCCGTCCGTGGCCAAGAGAGCTAACTGACTGAGCTCTGAGTGTATACGCCACTGACCTTTGCCCTCTCTCTCACTCCCTCACTGATTACTGTTCTGAGACAGGGGATGAGGTATACTGGACACCTCATTCCCTGTCTCACAACAGTAACCGGGGAGAGAGGGAAAGCAATGGACAAGGCGTATACACTCAGAGCTCAGCCAATCAGGCTGGGAACAGCCCATGGCCATAATCAGGGAGCAAATTCAGGAGAATCCCCAGATACTCCTTCCCACCAAACAGGGCCGTGGATTACTTGGACAAGGACATTTTAGTAAATCCAGAGTTCAGTTGTTTACTGTTGTTGTTGGTATCTTCAGTGAAATCTGACCCTGGGTGACTCTGTTCTCATTAAGTATTCTAGGTTTTTTCTACACGTTAGGTTGCCAGCTCTTTTCCATAATCCTCCACATCACCTGGCATTCCCAGTCCGTCTCCCATTTAAATTCCAACTTGGCCTGACCCTGCTTAGCCTTCGATATTAGACAGGATTGGGGTTCCACAGGGTGAATGGAAGGCATTACAGTAGTTCAGTTGTTTCGTGCCCACCTAAATAACCCTCTCCCATTTTCTCCCTAATTTATTCATATCCAATTCCCACCCATAAGGTATTACCTTCCCTATCACACTCCCACCACTGAACAGGGAGGGGCAAATGCATGCACATGCCCACCCGTGACATGCCACCCACCTCTTTTTGAACTGCGGCGCATGTGTATTTGGGGGCGGTCTAACACAGTTGGAGGGAAAGAGCTATCCGTCACCTCGAACAAATGAGCTCACGGACGCCCATGATTGGCTGGCAATCGTTGTGAGTGACAGGTTAGTGAGCGTATGCCATCCCTCCCTCCCGTGAGAGCTCGGCCAATCAGCTCCCATGGATTCCCGGCCACGGATTGCCGTGGCATTAACCCGGATTCGAACTTGCGATCTCTGGGTTAATAGTCGCACACCCTGTCGATGTGCCACTTGTGAGCCATGCCCACCTAAATGTGACTGAATACAACCTCAAACACAAGGCATGCCCTAAACTACTGGAAATAGACAGCTGGATATGAGATCATAAAACCACTGGGAAGTTTGTAACCAGCCAAACAGAGACATACATAGATGGCAAATGCATTACAGTCTCGGACAACTTGCTGTACATGTCACGTTGAGGTCTAATTCTCCTCTGAATCACATAAATAAATAATTCTACTCACATTTAAATATGACAGCCATGATTTGAGTAAAGTATGTAAGGATGTTGATGCAGTGCAGGGATATGAGGTCAAATTCGGTCCTTATTTCACCAACAGCCTGGATTTATATTGATTTTCTATCAGCAGAATCCAGTTTGTGCCAAAAACACTCACTCACACTCTCTCTTTCTTACACACACACACACACACACACACACACACTTAGCCAGAGGGAGCACAGAAAAAATTTTGACACAAAGGTTACAAATTCAATCAGCTGGAAAATATGACTGGGTTTCACGCAGAGATGGTTCGCACTGCTGGGACATCAGAACAAGAGGGGTTTTTGAAATTCAAGCATGGCCTTGTACACTTGGTAACCTCAGTGTTTACTCTTTCAGCCCAAAAATAGAAAAACAGTGCAAGCAGCATTAATCTTTGCCAAGTGAGCGAGAAACACTGGCGTTTTGAAAAACGTCAGCAAAAATGTGAATGAAAGGAACGGGAACTATTCTGTGGGCTATTGGTTAAAACGGGGATGTGACACGATCACTCGCATTTCCAAGATCACTCATCTGTGGTCACTTGTAGTTCTGATGCCTTGATCTATCTCAACATCTCCCACCACAGACAAGATGTCACTGTCACGCCCCCTTTCTCACCGAAGAAAGACCCTGAAGATAGTGTAGATACGGAAAACTTTTTTTTTTTTTTTTTTTTTTTGGAGTGCATGATTATGCAACAATAGCTGAGGTGAAGATTCACAGTCTTATATCGTTGGGGGGGGCGGCCAAAAAAAAAAAAAAACATGATAACCGTAAGCATCATATGTCACCACCGGTGCTTGTCGCTGTTCGGAAGTTGTTCACGGTGGTCATACGATGCTGGCGGTGGTGTCATGTCACACGGAAATGACACATTTTCGGTCTTTCTACAGAAATGTGGTGGAAAAATCGAACCTGGTAAAATTTTACGGTACCGACGGTTCTCTGCAGCAACTGCTTTACACGTGACGAGAAACGCATGTTGTTCTGCAGAAGCATTTCCTTGAACTTACACAGGTCGAGCTGCGTTGGTAAGAAAGGGGCATAAGCCCGGCCCTTGACCCTCAACTGCTCAGTTACATAAATGAGACAAAACGGACGTTTCTCAGGATAAGGACATCCGCCAAATGCTGTAAATGTAGGAGTCTACTGTATCCTACATACATATGAGACTCAGTGGCTCGGCGTGAGTACATAACATGGCTCGCAGTAGTTATTTTCAAACTAATGACACTATACTGGAACCTCGAGATACGAAAGCTTCAGTACATGAAAATTTCATTTTACGAAACAATATGCAAAGGTTTCACTAAAAATACTTCAGCATATGAAAGAAACTTAACACAATATCCGTGTATCAAACGGCATGGTGTACACACCCATTCACGCCTTGTGATAGCCAGTCTACATATTGGAAATTTAGAAGAAGGTCATGGAGACCTAAATACTGTTCACAAACAGAGAAAGAGAGGACGGGGGGCAGAGAGAGGAGGGGGGGGGGGGGGAGTGCAGAGAGAGAGAGAGAGAGAGAGAGAGAGAGAGAGAAAGAGAGAACCATTGTGGTGCTATGAGTTAACATCCACTGCACCACCTATCAACAGTCTTCTCATTTACCTGCTTAATTAACAAAACAACGAACAGAGATGAGAACAGGCTTAAAAGGAAACGGAGGAAAGTGGGCACCCCTGTACAAGGCTCCCAAGAGTGGGGGCAATACCCCCGCTGGGGAGTTCAGGGGGGCAAAGGCTCCGGTAATATGGTACAAAATGATATGTAATATGACCTTCTTGTTGTGGGGTCATTCTACTGCTGTTATGGTGGGTAAAAAAGCGTCTATCATGAATATTTAATAAGATGGCAATGGAAGTTTAAAGAATTAGTCAGTTTTAACATCACCCATGAGTGGAGCACCAGCACGACGCAGTCGGCCACCAGTCAGGTACTCAGGGTACTACCAGTCTTCTGCAGTCATGCAGCTGCTTATTGGCGTATAGCTGAATATGTATAATCGCTATTTGCATATGTAATAAGCCGTGTCAGGCCTAAGTAGTGAAAGCATTACCAGAGCAGGTGGCAGCGTTGCATAGGGGTGGAGTCCAGGGTACGTTTGGGTGCCAAATGACTGCCATACGCCAGGCCTGCCTTGAAGCAGCCGGCTAGACCCATATTGCCCCCTCCCCAAGTACTGTACTGTTAATGCCTGCCTGGAATGATGGTCTCTCTCTCTCTCTCTCTCTCCCTCTCTCTCTCTCCCACCGAGCACTGAGGTACTCCAGAGGACATCTTAGTTTATTAGTGTGTCAATTTTATTTCTCGTCATAAGGGAAGTCGTTCTTCACACACCGAAGTCACTGTGATGACAAAGCAGATTACACAGATACTCTATATGGCTCCGACCTTTATATGTCTCTCTCCCGTATAGACACATCACAGTGAGGAAGCCAGACTGATAAATATAGAAACAAACACTGTATATGCTCAAGATTCAGATTTTTCCATGCTGACAGAAATCTCTCAGTTTTTTGAGAGAGATAATGTCGGTTATACAGTATAATGGAGAAAAAACAGAACACGGCTGCACACTAACAGTAACAATGAATAAGAAAAGCCATGAATGGAACAAAACGCCTAACAATCACCTGACCTCCAATACACAGAGGTCATTCTGTGTCTGAAATAAGATTCATCTACACTCACTACTCTATAAATCACCTCATTCTTTCAGGTTTAAAGCATGAAATTAAAAAAAAAATTAAAAAACCCGTTCACAGAGGGATACATGCTTTTCTGGGCTGCTTGATGCCCGAGCATCAGCCCAGCCAATGAAATCCCCGAGGTAAGGAAAAGCGGGAAGACTTACAGGGGTGCTGCCGTCTGACAGGGTGGTCATGCTGACTGAAGTGCTCATCTTGTCTGAAGAAGAAAGTGACGGAGGGGAGGGGCTCCGTTTCTCCAGCATGTCCTGTCTCTGCAGAAAGTCGCCCCAGGCTCGCTGGATGCTGTCAATCAAATCGGTATCTGATTAGTGAAATACACACTGAATGAAATATGATTAAAAAAAAAAATGCAGCACACAATACATTTCTAACATCGTGTTCGTGTATCCTAGAAACAGAATACCTAACCATCAACTCACACTCACTGCAGAGCAAACGCTGCCTACTCCGGGGTCAATCCTTGCCGTATTGACCCCACTATTGTAGCCACTTCTCGTAGCAACACGTCTACCTCACAGCAAGAGGGTCCTGGGTTCCGATCACGGCCTTGGGTGTATCTGTGTGGAGTTGGGATGTTCTCCTCGTGTTTGCTTGGGTTTCCTCCAGGGTACTCCGGTTTCCTCCCACAGTCCAAAGACATGTGCATTCATGTAAATGGTTGTCTGTTTGTTCGTGTGTGCCCACTATATGGCTGAGATAGGCTTCAGCCTCCCTGCGACCCCAGTAAGATTGATTGGTACGGCAAATGAATTGAATTACTGATAGAAAGCGATTCACAGCACGCATATTTAATATTTTTAATCATTAAGCCCAGCTCAGTGTACCCTGCCTCGCATGCGCAGTGCTATCACATATCCTAGTTTTTTTTTTTCCTGGTGAGGCTCTGTTTAACGTTCTGATAATTTTTGTGAAACTTCATGATATAAAACCTCCTGAATGCGTCCGCTGTGGTGATAATTATATACATATCCAAGACCTGTAGGCTTTCAACGATTCATACGTGTAAAGTCTAGGTCAGTGTATCAGGTAGGTAGGTCTGTGGGCTTTTACACCTGAGCCTAGAGGCTCATCAGTACCGGTGCTTATCCCCGGTTTCTGTAGCATAAAGCGACTCGGAGTTCAACTCCTCCTGGATGGGACGCTGGTCCATCGCAGGTTACCTTCCCAGTATTTTTACTGGTTCCCATTTATACTGCTGGGTGAACAGAGGAACACTTGTGGTTAAGACCTTACCCAGGGGTCCTGGCACGGTGGGGGTCTAGCTGGGATTCAAACCCATGACCTCCTGATCATGAGCC
The DNA here is from genome assembly GCA_030068295.1 of Euristhmus nudiceps. Taxonomy (NCBI): domain Eukaryota; kingdom Metazoa; phylum Chordata; class Actinopteri; order Siluriformes; family Plotosidae; genus Euristhmus; species Euristhmus nudiceps. The sequence continues at coordinate 29,469,109 of JAQNCB010000008.1, read as the reverse complement.
CAGCACTCTAAACACGCTACACCACCAGCCCCAATCAGTGTATCAGGTAGGCGATATAAATACCCGGAACGTTCACGTTCAGCCTAATAAATTTCCCTGCTTTTATCAGCGATGCTGTAAGGATCAGGAAGCTTCTCATCGCCAGAAACCAGCTTATGATATTTATCGGATTTTATCCATGCTCGTTAATTTGTTTTAAATTCATTGTACGGTTTTTCATGAGACTCTGCCATTGTGCTCCATTGTCCTTTATTTATTTATTTTTTTTTGCCCACCTGGTGACTGTACATGCATAAAAAACGCAAATAAATAAATAAATAAAAAGACAGTAAATCAGTCTGTCCTCGTGCTGGATACAAACAAATTGAGATACACCCATATACACACACACACACACACTTCTAAAGGACAAGCATATATTCATTTTCTGAACGATTCATCTTAGTTAGGGTCACGTAGAGGCTATTGCCCATTTCCGCCGACTCTAGGTGAGGGCAGAATACACTCTGGACAGCTCGCCAGGCTACCGCAGGGCAGAAACACGCGAATGGTCAGCAATGCTTCTTTTACATGCCTCTCACCACAGACAGCATTTATAACCCAGTTAGCTGCACTGGGGGACATCAGTGACAACCATTAATAGTGGGGCTTGAACCCCCAAGCTTTGGATCCAGTGCCCTACCACCAGGCCACCACTGCTCCAGGAGAAGCTTCTATTTTTAGGAATATAGTATGTCATTATTTGTTCATAGGAATGCTGTGTGTACTTTTATGTACATACGTGACTGGTGTGACTGGCTCTGTATATATGTCTGTGTGTGTGTGTGTGTGGGGGGGGTCAACTGACAACTGCCTGTCTCTAAATGTCAAACAGCAGGCGGCGGTTAGACAGAATTAATTTGTTTTGTCAAACAGCCAATTTAATGGAACAGAACATAATGAACACAACAGCACAGAAGTCAGTGACAATGCTGAATGTGCGCCATGTCAGCTAAAGGTAGCTACATGCTTTCCATAGGGTATCGGCTTCATCAAAGTCACACGACTCGATGAGCCGCACCGGAATTGCCAGACTTGTACGGAACAGAAGTAAACGTAAAGGTTTTTACATCTGTCATGAAAAGAGAGAGGTGACCATCTGCTTGTGTTAAAAACTCACTTTTGCAGTTGATATCCTCCATCACTCATGTTCTGCAGGGTCTTTAGCTCATCCTGTAACACACACAGAGAAAGAGACAGAGAGCGAGAGAGAGAGAGAGAGAGAGAGAGAGACAGACAGACAGAGAGAGTGAGAGAGATAGAGAGGGAAAGAGAGAGCGAGAGAGAAAGAGAAGAGAGAAAATTATTATTAATTATTATTATATTGTTATTTCTATTATTATTAGTTCATCAAACTGCTTAACCCTATTAGGGTCAAGGGGATGCTGGAGCCTATCTCAGCCAACAATGAACAAAGATGGGGTACACCCTGGACAGCTCACCAGACCATCACAGGGCCAACACCCACACAACCATTCACAGTCACGCTCACAACCAGGAACGATATAGAACATCTTGCCAGACCATCACAGGGCCAACACCCACACAACCATTCACAGTCACAACCAGGATCGATATAGAACATATTGCCAGACCATCACAGAGCCAACACCCACACAACTATTCAGTCACACTCACACCTAGGATCGACATCCATTTAGCCTACTGTGCATGTCTTTGGAATGTGGGTGGAAACCAGAGTACCTGGAGGAAATCCATGCAAGGACGGGAGAGCATGCACTTCTTGCTGTGCTAACCACTGCGCCACCATGCCGCCTTTTATCATCATCACCATTATTATTATTATTGTTACTACTGAAACAGTAGGCTGAACAGTAACTGAACTGCATGTCTGCATCACTTTCCACTAGTCATAGTAACAGTGCTCCAGTTACATAACCTCAGGTGATCTTTTTTCTACCAAGCATAACCACATTAGCTGTTATACCGAGCCAACTGGTGAGGATCTGCCATCAAACTAGAACCATGATGCTACTTGTGATAATGCACTGCCTCTCATGTTCTATTGCCTAATTATATCGCTGTCTGAGATAATTAGGAAAAGTGAAATCCAAATTCAATTAATTAATTCTGTGTGACAGCCCATGCTCCTCCTTTTTCACTTCTTCTCACTGTTCTGCTCCTCTCCCTCGTTCCTGAGAGAGCCCCACCCCCCTCCATGCAGTTAAATAATTCTCTTTAATATCAGTGAGGATGCTCATGTAATTACATGGAGAATTAGACTAAAGCATCTTGGTTATTACTGCCACAGGGGCAACAGAGCATGTGTGAGTGTACGGGAGTGTGCGCGCACGAGTGTGTGTGTGTGTGTGTGTGAGATGAGCGATTGCCTTCTTTTTTTAAATAATTTTTTCTAAGGAATCTTCAGTACCAAACAGTTGTACTTTAGCACAAGTACTCTGGGTGATCATGTGACCTGAGTAACAGCAGGCAAAAGCATCATTCAATTCCACAAAGGTATTTACCCTAACCACATGGTACAAGTATCTGTGCGCGCCCGTGTGTGTGTGTGTGTGTGTGTGTGTGTGTTAGGCATGGATCCACAGAGTCAACTTTCCTTTCTCTTTGTACTCCAAGAGCCAATGTCATCTCCACCTTGCCAAAACCCCTCATACACTCTTTCACACAGATGCTTTATTACACCTGCAGCCCCACACACACACAATTTTACCTGAGCTTTCAGTGTGAGGAACAGATGGAGCTGGGGGGAGGGGGTCTGTGGGGGGTGGTGTTTGTCAGGCTGAGAGAGAGAGAGTGAGAGAGAAAGGGAGAGGGAGAGTGTTTATCAGGCTGAGAGAGCGCGAGAGAGAGTATGTCAGGCTGAGAGAGAGAGAGAGAGTATGTCAGGCTGAGAGAGAGGGAGTGTGTATGTCAGGCTGAGAGAGAGAGAGAGAGAGAGAGAGAGAGAGAGAGAGAAAA
>JAQNCB010000008.1:29377985-29390701 GCA_030068295.1 Euristhmus nudiceps | reverse complement strand
AAAAAAACACACACACACACACACACACACACACACACACACACACACACACACACACTTTTCCTCCAGTCGCTATGACTGCAGCACTGTGCTCCAGCTGCATAATATTCAACACACAGCAGATGGATAGAGCGTACAGAGCCCTGAAAACTGTACAGCCATATGAGTGCATGACTGCGAAAGCTAGCAGTCCTCAGATGAAGCTTTGAGAACAGGTTGCTAAATCGTACTGGGATCATGGGTAGGGTGGAGGAGGTAGTAGGGTTGTAGGGAGCCTTGGAACGCCGTAGACAGCTTGCTTGAGCCAATACACACACACACACACACACACACAAAAACAAACCAAAAAAAAAAAAAAAAAAAAAAAAAAAACCTTCACACTCACACTTGCACCTATGGGAAATTTAGAACAGCTATTAAGCCTCACATGCTTGTCCTTGGAATGAGGGAGAAAATCAGAGTACCTGGAGAAAACCCAGCAAGCACAGGGAGAAAACATAAACCCCACAGCCTTCCTGCTGTGAGGCGGCCGTGCTATCCACTATGTCACGTTGAATTATATTAATTGACTGTATAATTTCGAGTGTACGGACAGAAGAAATGCATTCAAATTTGTGCACGTTACTCAACACCTGCGAAAAAACTCACAAAACTCACAAACTTCCACGTTTGTGAGGTCAATAATCTCTTGTCCGTACAGTCCTGGAGAAAATTTGATGTCATTTGATGTCCCATTTTCCTTTTCGTTTCTGCAAATCCACTGGCTGAAGTGTACTGGACTCATGGTTTTAGTCTTTCATTCACCCACCTCAGCTTGTTACCATTGGTGAAGATAATAGACATTCACTGGATTGCCCATACTGGTGAAGATATTCTACAATTCCTAACTATTCTTCTGTAAAATCCCCACTGGACACCAATGCAGTGATTGTAACACATCTGCCACTGATCCCACAATCACTGACCCAGCACCATGCGCTCTATATTCCATAGATAAAATGTATGCAATGCTAGATTAGAGAGGTTGAGAGCAGACCGATGCCATTACTACAATATAAGCCAAATGTGTAATCTTTTTCTCCCAGACACAACGGATGAAACGCAGATTAATCTAGACTAATTTGCACAGGTGTTCAAAATGTTCTGCTCGATATCAACTGATGCTGCTTGGAAGCACCGCTTTATCGTTTTCGTTTCCTCACTGACTTGTCTGTTCGTCTCAATAACTATCAAAGGTGAAATAAATAGGCTTTGTGCTCATTAATACAAAACAAAACAAGTACCCCATTAACATTAGTGAGCTGTTTATTAGGGATACCAGAGTAAAAATTTGCAGCAGAAAAGCTCAACAATCTAAATAAACAAATAAACAAATAAACAAATAAATAAAAATAGAAGTATATGCTGACAAACTATGCCTCTCGGCTGGTCTGGGAACGCCTTGGTGTCCCCCAGATGAGCTGGCGGAAGTGACTGGGGAGGTGGACGTCTGGGCCTCACTATTTAAGCTGCTGCCCCCGCGACCCGACCCTGGGCCAAGATGACGAAGATGATGATGAAAGCTCTATGGGTGGAAAGTTCCAGGGTAATCACGCCCCTCTCTATATTTTCAGTGTGTCTTCAGTCGGCGATGATGCCACAGAGGGGTGCGCTCCTGCATGGAAGGGTCTCTTTGTCTCTGTCGATCATCTGTCGGTCACCCGCATCTCACAAGACACAAAGTCCAGCCACGAGTGGAACATTGCTAAGTGTTTTGCCCATTACATAAGACCTTCGTTAAAAATGATAAAGGTTATGACTTAAAAAGACGGACAAATAGATAGATATGCTGTTTTTTCATGACTGCACTATGGTAGTAATTCTACATCCTTCCGGACTCTTCTTAAACCTTATATAGTCCACCTATCTATTTACTGAACCACTTTAGCCTTTATTACGGTCATGGGGAGGCTGGAGGCTATATTAGTCTACTGTGGGTCAAGGCAGGGTAGAACCTCATCAGACATGACACACAGCCATGCGCACTCTCACACCTGAGTGTAATTTGGAACTGCTGGTTCGCCCGATATGCATGTCTTCAGACTGTGAAAGGAAACCGGAGACCCCAGAGGAAACCCACACAAACACTTGGGAGAACATGCTTTCACTGAGAGAGCAGGACTTGAACCCAGGTCTTTCTTGCTACGAGGTTGCCATGCTAACCACTATGCTGCCATGCTGCCTGACCTTATATGGTGGAATTTTTTTTTTCTGCCAGATTTACCCAGGTGGGAGTGATATCGTCATTTACATCATCATTTGAGAGCTAAATCACAAGTAGCGGGGGGAAAAAAAAATCAATATCTCCACATGCCTTCTGTGTGCATTAATCTTAAGTTAATAGTTCTGCTCTTGTATCTGTAATTGTCATGCAATTACCTACTAGTACATATTATTAACCCCATCCACAATGTATTCCCATTCTAATTTCAGCTGATGTGTTTCTTGTATACAATCAGAAAAAACCAACACCTGTAACAAAACCTCTGATGAAGCAAAGGAGGCAGTAAAGAGTGAGAGAGCACAATTATTTCATACGTATTCGATATAGACTTGAAGATTTCCTAAAGCGAGCGGCATCTAAAAAGCTCTTTGTGCACGTGCCAGCTGACCTAAAGGGTAAATGCTCTATGGCCACTTCCATTTCTACACAAACTGTGTGTTTAATAGTTGATGAGTTTCCTGCAGTCTAAAGAAAGCAGGGGTCTGTGGTGAAGATTGAGCACTAACACCACACACACAGACGGCCAGCTGGGTTTGCTCATCTAATGAACCCCATTAGTGCAGACTGTAAACAAACATTAGTCAACATGCGAATGCACGTGAATAGTTATTTTTCAGATTTGCACCATATCTGTAGCGCCAAGCTTGAAGGATGGAGATTGACATGTAGAGGGGGCGGCTCTATGTACTAACAGTCCTACTTGTACAAGATGGACCCCCTGCATAAATGAGTGGGACACCCTACTGTAGGTTAGGGCTAGTGCTATCGGACCAATGAACTGTAACCCCAAATAGTATATTTTTGTGCTTTATATTTATAGATCTTGGATGCACACACAATCAACATGGATCCACACGCTAGGAACAGGAATCACCAGGAACCACCCGAAAATGTATTATAAAGATACGGTATTGATTTTTTTTTATTATGACTCTGTCCTTCTTTTTGTCAGAAAAACCTTGAAACAAAAATTCGCTGCTACTACTACGACATGGGATGCTGTGCTACCTATGAAGAGTTTAGAGTGCGCCACCTGTCGGACTATATAGGAACAGAATCACCTCAAATTCAAGCATTCGTTTCTATTTATTCATTTTCTGAACCGCTTAAATCCTAATTAGGGTCTCGATGAGGATGCCGCCCATCTCAGCTCACTCTGGACGTGGGTAGGGGACACCCTGGATAGCTTGCCAGGCCATCGCAGGGCCAACACTCATTCACACACACATTCACACCTAAGGGAGATTTGAAACAGCCAATTAGCCTACTCTGCATGTTTTTGGACGGTGGGAGGAAACCAGAGTACTCGGAGGAAACCTACGCAAGCACAGGGAGAACATGCAAACTCAAATCAAACCCAGGCCTTCTTGCTGTGAGGCGGACGTGCTAACCACTAACACCACCATGCCACCTCAAATTCAAGCATATAAATAAAAATCAACTGTAAATTCCTCAGCAAGTGAAGCAGTACTTGATTTACCACACAAAAGAATAGCAACAGATAACTTTTCCCATCTCGAACGTGAACAGTCTTTAGCTTTAGAGCAGTTAATTTTCAGACCCAGCACATAGATACCTGGACACTGATAACACAGATCATACTAATCACTGCCTGAAGCAGGTAATCATCAACATTAGAGTGATCACTAATATCACATGGTTAGCATTTTCGCAGTGCCATTTGTTTTTGTTTGTCAGTTAGCTTGTTGCTAAGCTTTTCACTTTTGTCCACTGTTGTTGATCTTACATGTGCCATGTCTGTTCCAGAATTCAGCTGCCACTAAGCACCAGATTCTGGTACTCATGGATGACTAGGTATATTACATGATGATGGTCTGCCCCTGCCTTTCTTTGTAGCCGTCCCAGGTGGGTCACTCATCCAAGTACCACCCAGGCCCGACCCTGCTGAGCTTCCGTGATCCGATAGTATTGAGTGTTCACAGGATGGAATGAGGACCCAATGGCATTTCTGCACTGCAAAACTGTTGTACTTTAGTCCATAAATGTTTGATGCTCACTACAGCAGAAAGGCACCAAGACACCCCCCATTATTGGACATGTCGAGGTTCACAATGACTTCACAACAACAAACGAATTAACAGTTACAAGACACCATGAATGCAGCATAATTGTCTGATCCCAGGGACTGCTGGGAATTGTAGTCCAGCCAGTATCTGGAACGTCCTTAAATAACCCAGAGCTCAATGAAGAGGGCGAGACAAAGATTAAAATTTAATCAAGCCATACTGTATTCAGCAGGAGAGTATGAGCACATAGCTTGCGTTTCCGATGCTAACAGCACAAGTCGTTAATCTTTGCTAATAACAGGACGCAGTATCCCAGTGCAAGTCTACTGTGTGGTTCTTTAATATTCATCTGAGCAATCATTTGCATTGAAAAGAAACCTTTTAAAATGTATGTAGCATGATGTAATCAATTCAGACGGTGAGTTATGGTTTGGTGCAGTTTGTGAGTCTTGGTTGTTTCATTTTTTTAAATATATTTGTGTGAATGAAGACCATAAAGAACCATTTAAAACTCACTTCCTGGATTAAACCCCACACATTATTCATTCACTTTTTTATGCTTTTTAAAGTTGTTATGAATAAATACAGTTGGCTTAACCTTGTGTTGGGGCTCAGTGGGACTGGAGAGAACCGATCATAAACAAGGGTCACGCTGACATTCAACACAGATGGGGTGAAACCCTGGCAACATGCCACACTCACCACATCACTCAATTCTCGAAGCTTGGCACCTGGGTGCATGCGTGTGTGTGTGTGTGTGTGTGTGTGTGTGTGTGGAGCATCTAGCAGAAATTTGGCAGAGATGTGTTGCTCTGTGGCTCATTCCCAGGTGAGACTGGCAGCTGTGTAGTGTCGAGCTGAGAAAGTAGATAAGTCATGTGTGGTGCTGCCTGTGTGTTTTTCTCTGTTTCACCTACATGGACTCACAAGACCACAGAGGTAATAGATGCTGTATTTCCGAGAACACGCTGATCGGTGACTACGCCCATGCCGTGCCAAAAACATCTGGAGCTGCTCAAGCAAATTCACCCAAAGAGCACTGTGATGTGATCTACCCAGAAAGTTCTGCATTTTCATCCAAAAACTGTAACTAATTGGCGAAAGTGCAACAGAAGTAATTTGCATATGAAGCAAAATTCAACCAGGGACAGAGCTGAGCCGTCCTAATAGCCTCGTTTAGGGGCCCAATATTGGCATCATTCCTGGGATTTGAACCTAAAGACTTCAGGTCACAAATAAAACCCTAATTGCGTCCTGTGTCTACCGAGCAGTGAAAGTATTGTTGTCATAAAAATCATCTCATTTAAATGCAAACAAACCACTTTTTAAAGCTTCCCCTCGCCCTATTGTTTTATAGCATCCTTAAATACAACCTGCCATTTTTATGTGAGAAATGCAATTAGGCACTTTAGGTTTACTGCCAAGGAACAGACAGTTTTTCAACCGGTGGCGTTTTCAGAATCAGTCTGACACAATCTGTCCTATAGAGGACACACAGGCCCCAATAAACCCAGCAAATAAAGCACATATAGTACTTTATTTTGTATTTTAATAAAACACTGTCTGTGAAGCCACGGTCATTCATTTTCTGAACTGTTTAATCCTAATTAGGGTTGCGGGGAGGCTGGCGCCCATCTTAGCCGACTCTGGGCGAGGGCAGAGTACACCCTGGACAGCTCACCAGGCCATCACAGGGCAGAGAAACACGCTGACGGCTATGCAGCGACTCTTGACGAAAGTCAGCAATGGTTCTTTAGCATCCCTCTCACCACAGACAGTGAGAGACACAGCCGGCCTTTGATAACCCAGTTTGCCGCACTGGGGGGCAGTAGTGGGACTTGAACCCCTAACCCTGGGATCGGTAATCCAGCACCATGCCACCCGGCCACCACTGCCCCCACTGTTATTCATTTGTTTGTAAAGTTCCATTTTAGGTTTACTGTCTAGTTCCATATTAAATTCTATATCCATTTAATCAGGAATTTAAATCTGTAAGAGTAACGGGAAGACTGGAGCCTATCTAAGCAGACGTTGAACGAAGGCATGGTACACCCTGAACAGCCAATTCACCTAATGTGCATGCCTTTAGACTATGGGAGGAAACCGGAGCACCCAGAGAAAACCCACATACTGTAAGCACAAGGAACAGATGTAAAGTCCACACAGAAACGTTTTCCAATAATGGCATACTTTTATAAATTTACATAACATGTAAAATTTTATTACAAGTGCTCATAATATACTGGGTCTTGCACTTATTTCACTGCCTGGAAGAGCTGCTGTTCGGTACTCAAAACTAATAGGCCAGCTGAAGATGTAATTAACTAGAAATGTGTTCTTGTGCTTTAGGAAAAATCTATTATATCCGACATAAAAATCAGTCATTCTGTATAATGCAGCACTGACTGCAATAAGAAATGGGCTGCGGAGAATACAACACTGCTGCCACTTTCAACAGTCACACTTTTACCCTGATCCCGTCAAAACAGCCGTGTTCAAAGCGATCACAACATGGCTGTGATGTCAGTGAGTGCACAGAAGCTTTCTTCTTTTATTACTATTTTATGCCTTAGATTCACTTTTTGTCCATTAGGAAGGTAATGAGAATTACACAACTCGTACAGTCATTTCTTTCTATTCCACACTACTAGATTTAATCTGGTGACAATACTTATCCTTTTCCAATATGACGAACCGCTGCATATTCAAAAGAAAGTTACGTTAAGATGTTTCAAAAAACACATACCATGTAACGACTATCAGTTCTAGTCTATCTATAGTTCTAGTGCCCCACTGGCTGGCTGCAGTATAATTTTTAGCACGACTCATCATGTTTTAATATCCGCTATCCCACCATCACGCCGAGGTGAGCCAGGGCTGTCTCAAGGCTACCCAAGGGTTGTTGACTGGGGCTTTAAATCTCAAGCAGCAAACCTTTTTTGCTTTTTACATTTCTATCAGATCTATAGGCCAGCTGTTTCCCCGCCCATAGCATGCTGCAAACATGGATATAAAAGTAGATTCAAATGGTGTTTCTTTTAACTCAATCTTTTCATAATTTAAATTAGCTAGCATATGGGTCAGCTACCTTAGCTCTTATGACTAGCAAATGCATAGCATGGTTTCTATAAAAAAAATTTTTTTTAATAAATGCATATTTGGACATCAATTAGAAAGATATACAGCTTAATATTTACATCACAGTGTTTAATGGACTAAAAGAGAGACTCCTCCTTTCACCTTGACATCCCCTATACACCAGTTAGCCTTGTCTACATGGATCAGCATTCATCCATCCATTAATTTAGTAAAGATAAAAAGATAGACATCTTTATTGATAATGTCGCATGTACAACGAAAATCGATTTGGCAGCTCTTTCGCTCGGCAATAATTTAGAAAAAGAAACTACACAAAGACAACTAAGGAACTACACTAAACTATCTGCATACATATATACATATACCTACATGTACATGTATAGTCACATATACATATATCCTATACACACAGATATATCTTCCACATTCGTAGACTTAAACGTATATTCATCGATAGACACGTATACAGAAGAGAGTGATATGAAAACGGTGCATGATATACACCAGATAAGAGGTAGCGCTTTAATTATAAGGTGCATGTCAGCAAAGCCTTTTGGGCTTTTACACTCGAGCCTAGTGGCTCATCAGTGCCAGAGCTTATCCCTGGTTTCTGTAGCGTGTGGCGACTAGGAGTTCAACTCCTCCAGGATGGGACACTAGTCCATTGCAGGTTACCCTCCCAGTATTTTTACTGGTACCCATTTATTCTGGTGGCTAAACGAAGGCACACTTGCAGTTAAGACCTTGCCCAGGGGTCCAAGCACGGTGAGGGTCTAACTGGGATTCAAACTCACGACTTCCTGATCTTCAGCCCAGCACCCTAACCACTACGCCTCCGACCCATAAGATGCATGGTGCCAGAATGTTATGATGTTCGAGACCTGCTGTGATCATGAGTATTGCACTTGAACTTACTCATGAATCTTGCACTTGAAACAAATTGTACAATAATAGTATTGAGTAGGAGTATTGCACTGTCCAGGTCGATGGTCTGAATGATGTGTGTGAGACAGTGGTGTTACACGTTTAATAGCTTGTGGGTAAAATCTTGAGTCTGTTAGTTTTTTGTTTTTAGTGTCCTGTACCTTTTTCTGGAGGGGAGAAAAAGGGCTGGCTCTCCTCCGAAGTCTGTCATACATGTCACTGAGTGGGAGTAGTTAAGTTCCAATTACCCTCTCTGCCATCCTCACCACCTGCTGCAAGGCCTACCTCTCCTCTGCAGTGCAGCTACTGAACCACACTGTACAGCAGTAGGTCAGGAGGCTCTCGATAGCGGACCAGTAAAAGTTCGTCAGTAGGGGTCAGGGTAGATGGGCTTGTCGGAGCTTCCTAAAGATGTACATCCTTTGTTGTGCTTTACTCACCTGGTGGGAGATGTTTGTGGTCCAGGTGAAGTCGGCAGAGATGTGGACTCCAAGAAACTTGAAGCAGTCCACTCTCTCTCTCCTTCCTCTCCATCGATGTAGAGGGCACAGTGTTCAGCCGATTTGCCGAACCACTTAATCCCACCAGGGTCGCAGGGACAATGAAGCCTATCTCAGCCAACTCGCAACTCTCAGCAAAGATGGGGAACACCCCAAACAGCTCAACAGTCCATCGCAGGGCCTTCATATATACAAGCTTTCTCACTCACACCTAGGTTCAATTTGGAACAGCCAATTAGCCTAAAGTACATGTCTTTAGGGGGAAACCGGAGTATCCGGAGAAAGCCCACGCAAGCACAGGAAGAATATGCAAACTCCAGAGAAACTCAAGGCCAGAACCTATTTGCTCTGAGGCGGACATGTTAACCTCTACGCCACCATGCTGCCCTAAACTGAAAGAAATGAAGCCAAAAAAAGACGACTTTTTTTTTTTAATCAAATATTCACAGTGAGGGGAACCTGCAAATCTGACCTCAGTGAGCTGCAGGGGAATGATCATGACCTAACATCATTCTCAGGTACACCATGTAATGAAACCGAAGGAAATGTATTGAAAATAGGAGCTGTGCTGTATAGTGCAGGAAAATTAATAAAACAACAACAAAATACAGAAAGAAACACACACACACACACACACACACACACACACACACACACACACACGCCTTTTCTAGACAATCCACTCCCAGCTACACTTTCTTCTCCCATTATATTATAAAGTAGACTAGACTAGTTTCCACTGCTCCCTTTCTTCCAAGCACAAAACACCACAATGATACACTTAACCAAATTTAGAGGACCAATAAAGATTTAAATAAGGCCTTTATGTTTCAGCTGCTATGGGTTTGTGGCTTATACATACACAGCTCATGGCCTTAATGAGAGAACTGAACTGGGTTTGTATATCCACATCCCTTATGGGCCCCATAAAGCAGATTAAAAAAGCTCTGGCACTTCAGATGAATACACAACACAACATCTCAGTGTAGCGCTACCACGGTTCTTAATGCAACATGGAAATAATAGCTGTAATAGAGAAACTGCTGTGTAAAGGTTCACCGACCGGCACGGATGGACACACTAACAGTATCATGTCGCCCTTTTAACCATATTCAGATGCTATAATTGGACTACCTGGTAATTGCAAAGTGATACCTGTATAAGAGAAGACAGTGCACTGTACTATACATCAAATATATTACACACTTCGCTTGTTAGCCCTGCGATGGCCTGGCAAGCTGTCCAGGGTATACTCTGCCCTCGCCCAGAGTCGGATGAGATGGGCACCAGCCTCTCCGTGACCCTAATTAGGATTAAGCCGTACAGAAAAAGAATGAATGAATGGACTTTTCTTGCTGAAGGTGCGCTTACTGATCACGATCCTGATTTGAGACGATGCTATTCCAATGCTGGACGGATGTTTCAGCCGATTATGTAGCGATGTGCTCTCCTTGTCACCCGCCGTTTCATCCTATCTGTACCGTCGTCACGCAGATTTGTACCGATGAGTCTTCAATATTGCTTGAGGGGGGAAAAAAATGTGTAAATTTACTGTAAATGTGAAATGTCTTCAGATATTATTATACCAATCAGTACCGATGTTACCCTGGTCCCCCCCCATTTCCCCAATGTTACTCAGAACACACGCAGACTCTTTCCCCCCACATTTATATTAAAGAGAATATAAATGTGCGTGTGTGGGGTGGGGGTTAAGGCTGCCTGAGAGGGTTTTGCTGTTTACGAAAGTGAATTCCATAATAAATATACGGAATAACTGAACAGCCCTGTGTGAAATCTGAGGACAATAAAAAGCTTCCATTAAAAAAATAAAATAAAATAAAAATCAAGCTGAACATGCGCGACATGAAAACAGCAGCAAATCAACCAAATAAAAGCATCAAGATTCATAAACAGAATGATGACACTGCAGCATATTTCCACAGGTTTTATCTTTGATGTGACATTTCAATTTTCGTTTATATCATTGGACAGATGTCCTTATCCAAATTCTCTGGACTCTTCATTAAAAACTTATTGTTGGGATTGTACAAAATAAATCAGGAAAAAGAAATTCGCAACTTAACTTTTAATGCTCTGTTCTTCAGATTCAAATCAGCAGAAAAGCTTTTAAATTGTTAACATTTCGTCCTAGAGCAAGGATTCCATGCCAGTGCAACCATAACTCGCAGGTTAAATGTAAACTACATCAGTGGGATGCAAGCCAGTTTTTCCTTGTTTATTCTGCTGCAATATTCAAGGTCATGAGTTAATATGTGCAAAAGGAGGAGTGACTAAGTCAACTGGCACAATGGAACTTTTTAAAAGTAATTTTAATCCGACAATGCACGTGCATTAAGCCTCAAGTCGCTCCATTAATGCAATGTAGTCGTCAAACACCAGAATACCTTATTAAAAATTAAACTGCATTCTGTAAATTTATTGCGTACATTTGAATTGTGAAAGCAAATGATGTGCACATCTGACATCTGAAGTCTGATGTAAAATACACAAGGGATATGGACCATAAAGATCAAGATGAAACTGTTTCGTGCTCTTAATCTGCTGCTGTAATGATGAGTGTCTATTAACCTGCTTCATGCAAAATGTTAAATTGCATACTAAAAATAATAATCTTAAATATCATTAAAAAAAAGTTGGCTTGACAAACAAATATTTTGTTACATTAAATGGCAACATATTGTTTTAATTTTATAGCAATAAGGTCCTGAGTTCAAGTCCTGGGCACGGGGAGGATGCTTCTGTGTGGAGTTTACACGATCCCCCCATGTTCGTGTTGGCTTCCTCTGGGTACTCCGGTTTCCTCCCACAGTCCAAAGACATGCACATTAAGCTAACTGGCTCGTCCAGATTGCCCTGAGGTGGGAGTGTTAATGGTTATGTGTGCTTGTTGGCTTTGTAACGGTCTGGTGAGCTGTTCAGAGTGCACCCTGCCTTCGGCCAGTGTCAGCTGAGCCCCCCTGCGACCCGAGTAGGATTAACTGGTTCGGCAAATAAGTGAGAGGAGATGCACAAGCAAGCCAAACATGATAAGCAAAAAATTGAGATATGTTCACATAACATTTCCCAGTGGAAACTCATACCAGAAAAAAAGGGATGCGAGAAAGTTTTTAAGAGGCTTTGTATTTTTTTGGCAAACCTAAATACAAGTCTGCGTAATCAAAAACGATCCACATTAAGTAAATATGTAGCCTAAAGGAAAGCTGCTTCCTGTTTGCTCATTCATTTATTCATTCATTCATTTTCTGAATCGCTTAATCTCAATTACAGTCGCGGGTAGGCTGGCACCCATCTCAGCCGACTCTGGGCGAGGGACACCCTGGACATTTAGCCAGGCCATCGCAAGGCCAACACTCACACAACCGTCCACGCTCACAACTAAGGGAGATTTGGAACAGCCAATTAGCCAACTATGCAAGTTTTTGGACTGTGGGGGGAAACCGGAGTACCCGGAGGAAACCCATGCAAGCACGGGGAGAACATGTAACTCCACAGAGAAATGCTTGGAATCGAACCCAGGCCTTCTTGCTGTGAGGCGAACATGCTAACCACTACGCCACCATGCCGTCCCCGTTTGCTAATTCTAAGATTTTAAAGGCTAATTTTTGACAATTTTGTACTTCTATCTTCGTGGGGACATTCACTGATATATAATGCATTCCGTAGCCCTTTGCCCTAATCTTAACCATCACAACTAGTTGCCGAGCCCCAACCTTTATCCTAACCATAACATAAACCTAATTCCAACCTGAACCCTCAAACAGTCCTTTGAAAGAAATGGGGACTGACTGCCAGAATGTCCTCACTTCCCAAAAAATATCCTGAGTCCCTTGGTTAAAAGTGTATTTTTGGTCCTCAACATACAGCAAGTATCAGACCCCCCCC
>JAQNCB010000008.1:29291075-29311682 GCA_030068295.1 Euristhmus nudiceps | reverse complement strand
ATATCCACTTAAAACGTTCACAATAAATGCACTGTCTTTCCGGATCATTGGAAATCTGAGTCAGCCTTCTCAACAAGTACTAAACGCTTCCTGGGTTGCCAGGTATTTAAAAAATAAAATCTGACCTGCGGTTGCCAGGTTTGTATATTTTCAACATGTAATGTGTAAAAAATAAATAAATAAAAATAACAAAAATTATATAATAATGTGTTAATAATTTAACATACAAGTCGCACTGGAGTACAAGTCGTATTCTATACCTATGCATGGCACTGATTCTGATATTCTATACCGAGGGCCCTATGTAAAAAAACTGCGACTTATAGTCCGGAAAATACGGTGAATAAAAAATACAAAATAATATCACAGCTATAAAAAAGATGATTCTTTTGAAAGGTAAAACCATTTTAAATATTTAATAATTTTTTTTATTTTTTTTTTTTTACAAAAGTAGTATTGGATCATTGCTTGAATCAAGGCTCTTTGATGAGATGCCAGTTTTTATATCCAGCATTAGTTTGTTTTTCCTCAGACTATATTCATGAACTCTTCATTCCTATTGATAAATAAATTATGTGAGAGGAGAGTATACAGAGGGAGAACCTAATACATGACAGAATGATTACCACTTCAGTTCAAGAGCATGAAAATCAGTTGTTCAGCTGACATGTACACAGAGCCTTCTTAAATAAGAAACGGTGCATTCGCAGGACACTTTAAAGGCAACAGAATAAGCATCAGCACTCAAACTCTATACCTATGCATGGCACTGATTCTGATATTCTATACCGAGGGCCCATGACCTCGGTGGATAGGTCAGGTAACATGGGGAACCGCACAGGAACAATGCATGATTTCTTCCCAACTTAGGGATATCCAGGTAGGTACTTCAATCTAGTACATGCGTGCTGTGGTCAACTAAGGCATGGTTTGGTGTGTGCTTGGCTCAGGCAAGGTTAAGGAAACTGATTTCCTTTAAAATTGAGAACTTCATAGAAGATCTCAAAGCTTCGTATGCTTACGAATGTGGTGTGAACTTTCAATGTAGGTATGTACCCAATAATTCACTATCATGATTATATTTGTAGAAGTAATTCTAATAAAGTATTATTAGTTAGAGAGTAACACCTCATATTGCTATAAACTTATTGAATCATTAAACAGTTCCTGGTTCTGAATAACATACAATAGTATACATGTTCTGTGTATCCGTTTAACCTAAACAGCCTGACATAATGCTTTGCACTAAAATCTCTACTTTGGTGTTTAATAAATGTTGCACTAGGACTCTATCCAGTACAGAGGCAACCTGACCTTCTCTATACCGCCCCCTTTAGGAAAAAAAAAAAAAAAAACCTCACATTATGGCCTTTTCCATTAGTAGCTGCTGCTCCTGTTGAAGTGTAGCATGTTCACCTATCTCAGCACGTTGCTGGCGGTTTCTGAGAGATCAAAACAGGAAGCAGAACAAAAGACAGGGATGTGAAGTTGACTAAAATACACAAATGTCCATAGATCCATCAGCTCAGATGACACTTTTTATTTAGAAACTTACATATATTTATATTCACTGTATATTTGCAGTATTTAATTGGTGAAACATGAGTATATACAGCTCTGAGTATATAGACAGCTTCCTAACCTCTCCATTTTCACTCCTCCCAGTCCACCACTGTGGTTGCAGAAGCGATGATACTTGCGTCCTTCGTCCTAAAAAGAATACATGTTTACACAAAGGATTATAATGGTTTCACATGAGGGTGCATTTTTGGGTTTTCCTCCTGCATCACCTCCACATCATTTCACCAAGGCAATAGTCTATCCATCCCAATTAGTGCCAAGTAACGTAGCGAGAGGAAATAAAGTAGACTATAAATCTACTGCCTGATGCTGTAGATGAACCAGCTCTGACTCTCACACTCACCAGAAAGCTTTAAGCAAGCCCTATCGCTGATGTATTTACTTGTGTTTCTGTGCTCTCAAGGTTACAGCTTGGTTTATTCTGAAGTCCTAGAGGAGATTGTTCATTTCTGAAGACAAAGGCATCATGAATTTGAAATAAACTGGGCCAAGAGAACTGAAATGACAGCACTGAATAAGATGCATTTCTGAGTGTTGGGCTTGACCTGCTCACCATGACGTTCAAAAGAAACCCATTCAGACACATTTCTCTCTAAAACACATAAAAACAGGTTCACAATAGCATATTTCTAAGCTTTTGTGATTAAATATTGCTAATCTTAAATGTTAGCTAATCATATTCACAACTATAACCTTGCCCAGCAGCATAAGAAAAGAACTTCTGCTCTGAAACTGATTTCTTCCTCAATCTTTATGAAGCACTCTCAGTGCCTGAACATGCCGACAGGGATAGAACATCAACACCCACAGTCCCCAAGCGGAGGATATAATGTATAAAAAAAAAAAAAACATTGCAAGAGACAGAGTGAGCCTGACAGTGTGCATGTTTGCTGTTGTAAAGCTAGCTATAACAGAGGGCTATGGCATGTCACCTCATAGTGTGTATGACAAAAGCAAACTCTTTTGCTTTTAGGATTGAGCTCCCCTGTATTAACCCCATTTCCAGAAAATTTGAGATTCATTCCAAATGCAATAAAAACTATAATCGTGGAAATGTTAATCTTTACCAGCATTTAATTCCATTTTATAAATATAATAAAGTCAGAATATGATCCCTGCCTGGGACATAGGCATGTTTACCCATGTGCTACTTTAACCTTCCTTCTAATTATGATTGTGTGTGATTTAAAAATACTAATTGTATTTTTTGCAATCTGTAAAAAAACAACATGTCCATTTTTGCTTGGTACGGGACTTCAGCTGTTCAACAGTCCATGGTCTCTTCTCTTCATGCCAGTCAAGCATACACACCATGTCTCTAAAATCACAATGTTATGGCTCATGCAGAATGAAGCCTGGTACCGTTTAATTTATTGATGGCAACATGTGTTTCACTAAAATTCCAATATTTACCTTCGCATCAATGAAACTTTCACACGCATGCAACTCACCCATGCCGTGGGCATTGATGTACCCCAAAGCATCACAGTCACTGTCTTTTGTACTTTTCACTAAGCTCAATGATCATATTGATCTCTTACACAGAAACAAGCTAATGTGTAGACGCATCTGATCACAACACACAGTTTCCCTTCCATCCATCGGAGATGAACTCTGTCCCAGAGAATTCAGCAACATTTGTGCATAGATCTGATACATGGCTTTCTAATAGCAATTTCAGGTAACACTGCAGTAGCCAACCATGTTAAGTGACAACGGTTTTCCACAGTACTCCTAATTCTTTGTGACAACATTTGACTGTAGAGCATGCAGGTTTCTAAGGCAGTGCTGCCTAAGGGTTTGAAAGACATGCATCCAACAGCAGTTTTTTTCCCCCTCTATCTTGTCCATTGCACACTGGGATATGCCCGAATTCTCTGAATCTTCACACAACACACACTACAGAACTGAAAGACCCAATTTGCAATCTTGAGTTAAAAATGTATTTCTTTTTTAAACTGACTAGCAATTCTCTCATGAATATTTGCACAAAGAGGTGAATCACCACCCATCTTTGCTTGCCACCACTGAGCATTTGGTGAATGCACTTTTGTACCCGATCAGGATATAAACCACATGATGTATGGTTTCTGTGATCTCTGTAAATGCTCCTGCAACACTGCAATTTCCCTTCGGAGACCAATCAATCAATTTATCCATTTTAAATCCATCCTAACTTATTTAAATGGGATTAGTATGTTTCATCAATCAGAGACAGCTAGCTGAATAACTTACAAGCAGCATAAGCTGTAATTGTATAATAATATATATACAGCCTAGATATAGAACACAGGTCCATGTTGGTGGTACACTGAAGAATATTGGTAAGCTGATAAGTAATACAGCTGTAGCAGCCAGCTATTAAACAACTTGCAACTTTCTAATCAGGTATAAAACTTCTTACGCAGCATTTTCCACCTTGGAAGTACACTTCACAATTTTTGGCAGAACACTCCTAGGGAAGTAGTAATTGGTGAAAGTGTTGGCAGCTCATTCTGCCATTATGGCCTTTGTGAGAAGATGCTCACAAACAATCAAGGAGTCCTTCAGGGCCTCAATATTTTCGATTGGGTTAGTTACTCATGTGTTGTGCTGGCAGTTACCATGTTCCGTTGTTATCTACATTTTTCTATAGCTAGTATACAAGCTATCATTTCCGCTATTAGCACTAGCTGATCTAAACTAGCTCATAAGTTTATTTACAGGGGTGTCAAACTCGTTTTCAGTGAGGGCCACATCCTTAAATTTCGAGGGGCAAATAATCACTCATCTATACAAAAAGGATAACCATGAAATCCGCACAGCAATTTATTTCACATTTGTCCTCTTTTCCTTTTTCTGACAATGCTTGATGGTGATAAGCTAGCTTACAATCATTCCTTAGTCATGAATGACTAGCTGTTTACCTGAAATCGGTTGGCTCCAACTAGTTCGTGGTAACGATTGGGACAGAAAATGTGTGAAATATAATTTAAAAGCTCTTGTGGGCCAAATGAAATTAGTTGGAGGGCTGGATTTGGCCCCCTGGCCTTGAGTTTGACACCTGTGATTTAGAACGAATGTTTTAATTTAGGCCCAAAAAAAAAAAAAAAAAAAAAAAAAAAAAAAAAAAAAAACACCTTTGTTACCGGTCACCCGACCGACTCCCTTTTTTCCGCCAACTCAAGTTTTTTCATGCGTTTTTGTAACCCAGTGGTTACTGTTATTCAGTAGGTGCACTGTCTGTTTAGGAGTCTCAAGCGGGAAAGTTCACTTGAGCAGTTCTGAGAGAAAAAAAGGGGGTGCGCGCACGCTGCGGGCTGAAAAACTTTTACCGAGCTACCAACCCAAAATTATTCTGCACTGTTACCGGAAACAAAGGGTTTTTTGGCCTTATTACAAGGTTAAAGTACTTTTAAGAAGTTGAAAATGTTCACATTTACGCAGAAATTAAAACTCACTTCTATCCACAAACAGACACTGATGTTTTTGTTTTTTAAAACCATGAGTACAGTATGCTCCAAGGAATATCACCCAGCACTATTTGATGTGCGGTGGATTGCTTGGATGTTTATCGATTGCTTGGTAAGGGGAAATGTTGAATCAGGGGAAAGAGTTGTATTTGTAAGGGCAAGCATTAATTGAAATATTGGAAATCAATTTACATGGGCAGCAGCAGCAGCGTGACAGTATTCAGTTGCAGGTCCTGAATACGGTAGGTCTACAGAGAAAAGGGCAAAATACAACATGTATATGGATAGTAATTACCCGAAATAATACAGAAAGAAAAGGACCAGAGAAATGACACAGTTAGAATATCCTATTCAATGAAAGCAAGCCGATACTATCATTAAAAATGACATACCTAACAAAACATCATGGTTCCATAATGTTCATCTGTATAGCATTTTTACTATTATAATATTTATTAATGAACAGTGGGATTATATTTTACAGTCCAACTTGGCATCCTGAATGAAACTGCACCAGCATCCTAAAGTGATACCATTCATGTACGAGTAACCACAGCAAGAGAAATACAGAAACAGCACCATGGAATCGACACATGAGCAATCTGCATGTACCACAAACAAAGTGGTCTTACACCAGTGTCAAGTGTTTAAAAGAAAGGGGTGGGGGCACAGAAAACAGTGGTATCAAGACTTCTCATTATAATACCGGTTCTCAGGTTTCAAATTAATTTCGCAAAGCAGTCATGAAAGAGTCAGATGACAGATGAGGATGCTTTATTCAGGGTGAAGATCTGGTGTAATGAGACAGGGTTGTCATTGGAACCATCTGTTCATGGAATACTCTGGTACAGATTCCCAAGCATGCCTCAGAACCCTAAGATTTATTACTACACTTCATGGTATATGACAAAGAAAAATAAATCAAATGTGAATTTGAGCCTGTGTGCATGTAATATAAAACTAGCGGTAAGTACATGCATGAAGTACTTTAATTACTAATTTACTCTCATGTTGTGCAGTTTTCCACACTATATTACCTCACCAACAGGGGTATTAGACTGATAGTACAGCCAGTATCAAAGTATTTATTGATAAAAGACTTCAAAAGGCCAAAAAAAAGTTGCTCTGGATGAGTGTGTCTGCCATATGCTGTAAATGTAAGCAGACACCTGAAGTAGGCTAAACTATCATGTTGAATTTTTTGGGGTATTGCCAAAACAAAAAATAGAAAAATCAAACATGGACAAGAAGTGCCAGTGTTTTCTAAAAGTACCCAAAGATGTGCAGTAAGTACATTTGATTCAGTACATGTAGGCAACACTGTGTGAATATATAACCTGTGTGAACTTGACTCTGATGCATGACTGCAGTTGAAGGGTATATTGACAAAGTTACACTATTTGGTCAAAGATTGTGTAGCGACAATATGTACAGTAACAAAAAAAATAAATA
This sequence comes from Euristhmus nudiceps, assembly GCA_030068295.1. Classification (NCBI taxonomy): domain Eukaryota; kingdom Metazoa; phylum Chordata; class Actinopteri; order Siluriformes; family Plotosidae; genus Euristhmus; species Euristhmus nudiceps. The sequence goes on along the minus strand of JAQNCB010000008.1, from coordinate 29,305,197 downwards.
AATAAAAATTAAAAAAAAAAAAAAAGAAAAAAAAAACTTTACCTAACTTTGAGCTACCGGCATGGAGAGGTCACGACAGATTATTACATTAACCTCACAAAAAAAATGTCCCGAGTTCCAGTCCTGAGCTCTGCAAAGTGGGAGTTTGCATGTTCTCCCTGTGCCAGTGTGGGTTTCTACCAGATACAGATAGGCTAATTAGTGGTTTCAAATTGCCCTGAGGTGTGACTTTAAATGACAGTGCATGTTGACCCTGCGATCGACTAGCAAACTGTTCAGGGTGGTCTTTCGCCCAGAGTCGACCGAGACAGGCTCAAGCCTCGCTGCAACCCTAAAAGGATTTAGCGGCTGAACAAATGAAAGAATAAACAGAGTGAACAGGCATGCTTATACTAAAACATAACAGGTTGACTTTTTTTTTTGTTTTTAATGAAACGTATCCTTAATTTGGGATCTTGTAAAGACATGAGCACTCAACTGCTGTTGAACAAGTTATAAACCCTCAACCAAAAGATGTTTATTTAACTGTCAAGCAGGATGATAATAAATGTACATTACAATGCCAATAACTATTCCATTGCTTATATGAAGAGATTGATTACAAAATACACAATAACTTTTTTTATTTTTATTAGATGCAATCTTCTAAAGACTGTTCACTGATGATGCAGTAATGCATTGTATAATTTGAGAACCATGATACTTCAAAACACTCTATACACACCATCCCCTGAAAAACACCATCCCCTATTTAATTGCAAAAAATAAAAAATAAAATAAATAATAATTAAAAAAAAAAAAAAGTCCTGGGTCCGATTCCCAGGCTGGGTGTCTCTGTGTGTAGTTTGCATGTTCTCAACGTGCTTGCGCGAGTTTCCTCCAGGTACTCCAGTTTCCTCCCACTGTCCAAAAACATGCACAGCAGGATAACTGGCTGTTCCAAATCACCCCTGGGTGTGACGTTGACTGGTTGTGTCAGTGTCGGCCCTGCGATGACCTGGTGAGCTGACCAGGCTGTATCCCGCCCTCGCCCAGAGTCAGCCAAGATGGGCGCCAGCCTCCCCGTGACTCTAATAGGATTAAGTGGCTTAGAAAATGAATGACTGAATAAACATCCATTCATGCTGATGACCTAGTGCAAACTTTAAATAAATTTTAACAAGTTTGATTACCCTGAAGTTGTGTTGGCACCCCGACCCTGGTAGCAAGGAAGGTCTATGGAGTGCCAGGGGTAGAAAAAAGAAAAAAAGAGGACATTATGGAATTCAAACAGAGGCAAGATACTGGCTATAGCATGCACACGTACTCCGGCGGAAAACAGCAGTGCACTCAGGGGTGAGAGTGACGCGAATGAGGATTCTGAGAGTGGAAATGAGTCAGGCACTGAGAATGAGATGGAAGGGGATGTACTGTAAATTGACACCAGGCTGGTTTCATTTGATATCATACACTGCTACATAGACTGGATGGACAGCACTACTGAAAACTTGGGTTCTGTGCAGGGCTTTTGACAAATTTATTTTGCAAGTACAATTTTAGTTGACGAAACATACCCAGAGGCCTCTTGATCATGACCTTGTGATTATTTCCTGTGGTATTCTTAAAACATCAAACAAATCTTAATAGCATTAAGATAAACAGATCTCTCCTTATTTAATTTCACAAGTGATTTGATAAACAATTATTGAATGAGGTGATGTACGATATTTAATACTCTTCGGATCATGAGGGTTTTATCTGCTGAAGTGGAGAAAACCCTGTGAGACTTGAATAACTCTCCATATCACACAAAACCCAAATTCTATCAGTGTTTTATTATTCATTCAACATATTTTCAAGTCGGGAGGAAACCGCATCATAGATGATTCTTCGCTGCATTATAGTCACATCTAATTCTGTTTGATTTATTTCTAGATAAATTCCAAAAAAAAGGAACAAAATACACAATTAATGTATTTGATGGTAGCGACTTTTTTTTTTTTTTAAGAATGAGACTTTTCCGCCATCAAACGTGATTTTATCAGCTTGCTTCGAGAACAACGCTTCTCGTCTTGAGAACGAGCAGTCATTTTCTCACTAGCGTTCTCTGGGAGGAAGCTGAGAGGAGGAATATAGATATAAATAAATAGATAGCTAGGGTACATCCTACTGACAGTGCTGTTGGGAGGCGGCACTTTTCTCTGCCATGTTGGTTGGTGCTACTCACTCTCAGGAAGGCATTACAACAGCATAAAAAGTAAGAAATTAAAACAAAGTTGACTGCTTAGGGCTACAGTGCTTCAATGTTTATCGTACTAACCAACTAACCAGGATAGTGGACAGGCAGCACTTATCTATATTTTATCTTTGAAGAGCACTGGCAAACACCAAACTGGGCAGTGGTGGCTCAATGGTTAAGGCTCAGAGTTGCTGGTTCCAAAGTCGGGGGGGGGTTCAATCCCCAGTACCACCACACTGCCAACGTTGGGCATTTAAGCAAGGCCCTTAAACCTCAATTGCTCAGTTGTATAAAACTGATAAATATAAAAGTCACCCTTTTCAAGCATGTCTGTAAAATGCTAGAAAATATTAATGTAAATAGCCGTTGGCTTTCCACCAATCAGAAACAAGATATTTTGATAGCTTAATTAAAAAGCATGTGTCGACATCTAGCATTTTTAACAAGAACAAATATATATACACTGGGATCCCTCACATTTTGCGGTTAATAATCCCCCCATGAAGACCGAATTTCCACGCAGTAGGATCGACCCCCCTGACTGACGTACAAGTACATGTATATGTGTCCATAATATCAATAAATACAGACTCAATGCTATAAATGCTTATAATAAACATTCAAAAACAATGCACAAGATGTAAATAAAATATAAATAATGTAAAATACATACGTGTAATTGTACATAGATGTAAATAAAGTGTAAGAAATGCCTTGACTTCAGCCTTTTCTGTCCCGAATGATGTTATTTTAGAGCCATCCCAAACAGAGTCCCAAACAGGAGTCAGTAGTGAGCTATATATATGCTACACACTGATACAGAGGGTTATGCCTGCCATTCACTACTTGAGATAGAGACTGCGTCCACTGTGTGAGTGGGGAGGGGGAAAGCGAGGAAGGTTTCCATGCCCTACAGAATCAACTATTTTGCTGTCAAAGTGCAAAGCAGGCAAGTGCAATGGCTCTGATCTTGTTACACCGCTGGCTTATTAAGACACAGTTGTTTCGGCGCAGGACCGGGGCTGCGCTCTGCACACTCATATGCCTCCCCTGGGGAAGTAACTGGGGAAGCAGAACACGTTTCTGACATATAATATCTGTCTCTCTCTCTCTCTCTCTCTCTCTTCCCCTTTCTATACTCGTCTCCCTGTCTACATCACAAATGAGATTTTTGGCATTTCAACACCACTACGCCATTGCTCTTTTCTTTCTAATGCGTTTCAGAGCGTGTGAACGGAAATTAACAAGTCCATGTGCTTTTTCTTGCATTTTGGGGAGAATGCTTCAAAAATACAATTTGAATTGTCTTTTCATTAGTCATTCAGACAAAGCAAATATTCCATTAAAGTGCTTTCTTGTCTTCTTTGAAATTCATGTTCGTTTAAGGTGTTGAGTTCCAATCTCATCTTCTACAAATCACCAGTCTTTAGCGTCCATTCATAAAATTAATGCAGACAACACGTAATTCTTGTGTGAATAATGCATGATACATGATCTCATCATTTGCCAACCCACTTTATCCTACTAGGGTCAGGGGAGGCTGGTGCCTACCTCAGCAGACACTGGGCAAAGGCGGGGTACCTGTGAATGGCTTGCCAGACCAGTGATAGATGATATGATGAAGAGGAACAAAATCTTTATCTGTGAGGTTGCCAAGTATGGCAGTGAGTTTATACTGGAAGGTGAATAACACTTGGGCTGTGCGAGCTGTGCTTTAGTAAGGTAATGTTTGTTTTTGCCAGTAAATTAGATAGCTAGACGGTTGCACATCAATACAGGCAGACATCTTAATTAAATCACTGCTCGGTAATGTGTTGCTGTTCCCATAGCTGGGCATCAACTGCTTGCAGAACCACTAATGCAAATTTTACATAAGATTATAAAGGAAGCAGCTACAAGTAGAGTGATAGTATATATTTTTTTGGCAATAACATTTCTAATTAAAAAATAATAATAATTATACTTTCGTGAAAAGTGCCAATTACAAGGACTGTTTTACCTCGCAATAAATCAGGTTAGATGTTGGGGAAAGAAAGAAAATCCCATAGAGGGATAGTGACAGCTGCATCCATCCATGCTTTATCTTTACACCTACTCATTTAGGGTCGTGAGGGGAGTGGGAGCCAATCTCAGCCTCTTTGGGCTAGGGTACACCCTGAACCAGCTGCCAATCTATCACAATGCTAACACAGATTAACAGCCATTAATAGTCACATTCACACCTATGGGGCAGCCAGATGAACTAATCCACATGTGTTTGGGAAGAAACCAGAGCACCTGGAGGAAACCAAAGCAAGCAAACTCAAGCCCAGTCTTCTTGCTATGAGGCAATAATGACACACATGTGCCAGCTACACCTACATAAACTATTTTTTCTGGTAAGACACTCACTGCTTTGTAGCATGCCATCCCACTTTTTTGACTGCCGCAAACACTGAAGTCACTCATTCAGCTCTTTTTATCTAAACTTCCATCTCCAGAACTACACTGAAAGGAACAGACCTCTTCATCACCAGAGCTTTTGCTTTACCAGAGCGCCCAGCTACTGCTGGTTTCCTTCACTTCTCATTTCCGGCTGGTGCCGAAGTCACCAAACAAAGAAAGCGTACAAAAGCCGTGTACCTTCCCTCAATGTTCATTTGCTCGTATTTTAGTTTGACTGCAAACAGCACAATCTCCCAAAACTTTGAGAATAACAAGTAAACATCTTTTCCACATACATTGGATAAAATCTGTAAATATTTCATTAAAAAAATTACAAATAAATGAAAGAACTCTAAGGCACAGACTGCAATCTCTAATGCTTAAAATCCATAATAATATTGGCGGGGGGGGGGGGGATATTCACAATATGCTCCCTTTAATTAAGAAAATCTGCGGTTACACTGCTTTAGGAAACATTACGCTGTACATTCTTGTTTAATCAGCTCTTAATTGACGTTCAGAAAAATTAATACCTTGACGATAATAAACCAGCGAGAGCTTTGCAGCAGGAAAATTACCCGATGAGTGCAACATTATTATAGCCAATCACAGTGATCGATCTGTGCCATGAGGCTGAGCTCAATACCTCCATTTCTAAAGAGCTGGATACAGCATGCTGCTATAAATTATTAAGGAGATGTACTGGGAGATCTGTTCAAATGCATACAAACACTGATCTCTCTCAATTTCTCACACACACAGTTAATTAATTCATTCATTCATTCATTCACTCACTACTAATCGGTATGACCTGTTCATTAAATACAAGACTGTCATTAGAGAACTGACCTTTATAAAAGGTAACAGATGCTCTATAAATGAATAAACCGACAAAAAAGTCCCTGATGAAAAAGTTTTACCATATTTAACAGTTTGCGAGACAGACTAGTGCATATAATCAGAAATTCTATAATCTGCTATTCTGGATTTAGTTTGTTGCCAGACACTTAGCTGTTCTTGGCACTGACTCTACAAAGTTTTCATTTTGGTGTGATTTTAATACCCGGATTACAAGCCATCCAGTCCTGCTTACTGAAGCAGGATGTCAAGTTTGCGCGTTCTCGGCGGGAGCGCGCATTGTCGCTGTCCAGGGTGCTGAAACGACGGTGGCAAATTCAAATCCGGACAAGGTAATGATTTGGGACAGGAATCAGATGTCATTTAATTCTGAGAAATGAGCCATTTTTATGTGGTGTTAAGGCAGAACTCAGACCGACATTTATATACGAATGCACACACACACACGACGGCAGTGTACGGACGCCGATGACGCAGCTGCACCATTAGTTATCTGAACACCTAACTGGAGACAGTGATGTAATACCAGTCCAAAGGCACCTTGGAGATGCACGTCCTGAGTCTTAACCCTTTAAATTCTCAGGAATGAAAGCCGTTTTTTTTTTTATTCACGAAGTGAAAGTGTTCGACTTTACCTGTGTGATTCGCAGAGATAAGCGCTTCCTGTCGGTCTCGCCGCGTAGTCTCGCGCCTTCACCACGGGAAGCGTCCCTGCAAACACCGGCAAAGTTACGGGTGTTAATAAAGCTCAGGACAAAACGCAGGAAATTCGGTTATCCGATGACATCAGCGACTAAGAAACCCGAGCACGGCGTTTTACAAAAACACACGTCCACGCATGCATGAACGCTATTATACAGCACGAGACGGCAAGCCTGACATCCGCACAGTCGAGATCATGTGGTGGTTTAAAAAAATAAATAAATAAATAAATAAATCACTAACCGAAAATCGCCGCTGCTCATCATGCCCGTGTGTCCCTTTTCAGGCAAAGTAGTAGTACAGGGAGGAAAACGGCTGGAGATGCGACTCGGAGAGCTCACACTCAGCCAATGAAATGCCTCGGCTCGTGCTGGGTTTATAAGCACGCGCCGTCAAGATCCATAATCAGTGTCAAGGACCATTAATGCAACTAAATACAACTGATACAGTACACGGTCTCCTTATATTACATTTTAGCAAATTAAAGAGCAAATGTCAGCTCTATAAATAACCTAACCAAATAAATAAGTCAATGTTGAGTAATTCATGTACTTTTAGGAGTCGCCAAACTAGTTTTTTGTAACCAATTAGTTTACCTAACTAGTTAGCACTTAGTATTGATTTACACACAGACTATTTTAAAAGTGGTAGAAGTAATAGTAGTTCTCTTTTTATAAGCTACTAAATATATTATTGTACAACAACAAGAAAAGCATAGTTGGAGAAAACAGTAAAGTACGAACGTTTGTTAAGGTTAACGTATATTCATACTCAGAATAAATACCAGCCACGACATCCAGAACAGGAAAAAAAAGTGTTTGGAAATGAAATGAGCAAATATTACAAGCTTAAATTTACTTAATTTTAATTTTCTCAGGAAAAATTGCAGTACATACCTCACTGCTATGCTAACGACGCATTTTCTGAGGTAAATTAGCTTCGGCTAATCAGCTAGCTTTGTCTCCTGAGAGGAAAAAACTAAATACCTTGTAGTGTACCAAATACTTTTTATAACTACGTCATTCGACGCCATTCTCACTGGAATGGATTCAGTTTACTACTACAGTTGACTTTATTAGCTAAAATACGAGTTAACTTTATTAACTACAATAATCCTCAGACCTGACCGGTACACCGTGAACCGTTACAATTTAAATCTCTCGAATGAATGTCACGTGACCTGTAGCTGATTAGCTATACTGATTGCTATAAAAAGCAAAAACAAAGAAACAAACTTGAGTCTGATAAGCAAGTATATCATTAAAATTACATCTTCATTTGACTTTGTACATGAATAAAATGGATAGCATAGATTATAGATTAAAAAAAAAATTAATAAACTACTGTTTGCTCCATTATAATTGCACAAGTTATAATTTTGTGTAAACAGGTCTTTTACATATGAGGCCAAAGCCAAAATGCATGATTTTAATTTATGATGGACTTTCTAGTCCAGGGGTGCTCAATCCTGCTCCTGTAGAGCTGCCTTTCTGAATATGTTCGCTCCAACCCTAATCATGCCCACCTGACCATCCAGTCATCCAATCAAGGCTTCAGACTTTGAAATGAAGACTTCATTTTAAAGTCTGAAGTCTTGATTAAATGACTGGATGGTCAGGTGGGCATGATTAGGTTCGGGAAGGTAGCTCTCCCCTGTTCTAGCCAATAATTAGTGAAAAAGAAACAGTTTTTTTTCTTACAAGAAGGTCCTGGGTTCAGGTTCCAGGCTTAATGAGGGCGTTCCTGTGTGGGGTTTATGTTGTAATGACACCTTCGTTTTCCAAGCCACTTCATACTTTCTTAGGGTGGCATGGAGTCCGGATTGGGGCCGGTGGCATAGTGGTTAGGGTGCTGAGCTCAAGATCAGGAGGTTGTGATTTGAATCCCAGTTAGAACCCCATCGTGCTAAGACCTCGCCCAGAGGTCTTGGCTAAGGCCTCTGGGCGAGGTCTTAACCACAAGTGTGCCCCTGTTCACCCAGCAGTATAAATGGGTACCAGTAAAAAAATACTGGGAAGGTAACCTGTGATGGACTAGCCAGGAGGAGTTGAACTCTTAGTCACTTCATGCTACAGAAACCGGGGATAAGCATCGGCACTGATGAGCCTCTAGACTCGGGAGTAAAAGCCCAACAGGCTTACCAATGGAGGCCTGAGCCTATCCGGGCTGACTTTGGGCGAAGCTGGTGTAGACCCTGAAGAACTCACCAGACCACTACAGGGTCAACACACACTCACACAACCATTCACAAATCACTCCTGAGAGCAATTCATAACAGCCAATTAGCCTAATCACCAACACACCATATGGAACCGTAGAACTGTTCCTTTTTTTACCTTTAAAATATAATTTTAACTCTGTGCCAACTCTGTACCAACTTATGTGGACAACACATTAAATTCAATTTAAATTTCAACAAATTAAATTCATGCATTTTGGCTTTGTGCTTCCACCTGGCAGCAAGAAGAATCTGGGTTTGAGTCACGTGACCTGCGAGTTCTCCCATGCTTGAATCGTTTCCTCCCACAGTTCAAAGACATCTGCATTAGTTTAATTGGTTGTTCCAAATCACCACTGGCTGTGAGCATGATTGGTTGCATCTGTTAGTTCTGCAATGGTCTGGCGAGCTGTTCAGGGTGTACCCCGACTTTCAATAGCAATAGGCTCCGGTCTCCACCCCATTAGAAGATCAATAACACATCACACCAAAATGTAAATGATTATTCATACAGCTAAGGAGAAGTTTTTATATTAATACTAGAACAATGGCTATCGGTCAATCTGAGAGCAGTATAAAAATATTAGTCATTTTTCTCCTGCCGCTCACAAGTAAAATGGAATCACCTACTTAGAACTCAGTGATTAAACATCAGGGAGGAAGTTGGATACATCATATGTATAGTCAAAGTTTCATTACTGGGAAAACTGGGATGGGATTCTGTCATGTGACAGGAGTGCAGTTACAAAAATATTTAATTTCTCAAAAATCTGTGTAATTACGCGAAGGTCTGATATCAACCTTAAAAGCAGTGGGTGTCACTTCATGCTCAGTACTGTCACCGGACAGTGAGGGCTTAGGGTTCGAGCCTGAGCCAGGGGCTTTTCTGTATGGAGTTTTCCATGCTCTCTGCATGCTTGCATGGGTTTCCATCTACCTTCCAAGGACACACAAATTAGGATAACCAGCCCCTCTAAAACACCTATAGGTGTGAATCAAAGTGTAGATGGTTGTTTATGTCTGCATTACCCCTGTAACAGTCTGGTGACCTGTTCAAGTTGCTCCCCGCACCTAAACCAGATTCCGCTGGGATTGGCTCCAGCTATAACCCTGATGGGTAAGCGATGTAGATTGGTTGGATAAAGCTGGAATTCATACATTTTGCACACAACATAAAATAAAGGTTCACACACTGCCTCAAAAAATGAGCACAATCACCTACGATCTAGGTGTGGGGTAAAGGCAGTACAATCAGCATTACGTCCCTTACCACTGTTTAAGTGCATCATATAGGAAATTCAACCCCCATCGATACCAACAGGATACTTTTCTTTAGCTCAGCAGATTAAAATCCTGGGTATATGATAGCATTCAGTTTATATCAGGATACATGGCTGGTGTCCAGCACAATTTGACAGTCTCCCTGCACATATCACACCTCGTACAGTAAACAAGGTGGGGAAAAAAAAAAAAAAACTATTGTAGCCTTTATAATTAGAAGTCAGGTTTGTTGACTCTGTCCTTCAGATACTTGCACTTTTAATGACCTCAGAAATTATTGTTTGGTTTGTCATTATCAGTGGCTTATGCACATTGCAGCCATATTTAATTGGGAATGCATCATCTCCACTCAAGGGGAGAGAGAAGTTAAGAGGATTGTGTAATCTACTCTTGAAGTGATCTCAGGTACCTGACAGACGAAGGACACCAAACACCATAGATGAAATCTTCCTTAGACTTCTTTCTGTGTCAAGAAAGCTAGGGATAACAAACAGGATGTTGATAAACCTTTAAAAGGTGTCCGTTGAGGAGTGAGTAGTCCATGTGCTTTATCTTACATTATCAGTTCATCATGCCTGAATATAAAGGTTTGCAGGTGACACCACCCCAGATCACAGGCTCAGAATCTCTTGTTCACTTGTTTTACATCTCTGTTTTGGTTCTGTGCCTTTTTAAAATAACAGTCATAAGGTTGCATATCCGGAGGAATGATCTTGTACATGCGTTAAAACACTTGAGAATAATAAATAATCCTGTTGGGTTTTTACACCCGAGCCCAGTGAAGCGACGAGGAGTTCAACTCTTCCTGGATGGGACGCTAGTCTATCGCAGATTACCTTCCCAGTATTTTTACTGGTACCCATTTATACTGCTGGGTGAACAGAGGCACACGTGCGGTTAGGACCTTGCCCAGGGGTCCTAGCACGGTGGGGGTCTCAGAAATTCGAACCCATGACCTCCCGATCATGACCATTTTCTATTCAAGAATAACATTGAATTGAAAAAGTGGAATCGGCCAAGTTTGAATGTTAAGAAGGTACGTGTGCTCAAGAGAAATAAAATAAGATGGGGACGTTTACTAATATTATTAACACTCATGTACAGGAGTAAGCAAATCATTTCAGAAAGGCACTGCGGCCGATTTTATTTCCAAAAGATAACACTGTATTTTATGTTTATTTAATAGCCCTGGTAAGTAAACAGGCCCATTCGAGAAGTTCTTTAATAGCAACTAATGATAAACAGGGCGTCACTGTGGCCTAGCGGTTAGCATGTCAGCATCACAGCAAGGTCCCGATTTCAAGTCCCGGGTTTCTGTGTGGAACGTGCATGTCCTCTTTGTGCTCGAGTGGGTACTCCGGTTTCCTCCCACAGTCCAAAGACATGCACATTTTATGCAACTGGCTGTTTCAAATTGCCCTTAGGTATGAATATGAATGGATACGTGTGCTGTCCTGCAATAGTCTAACGAGTTATTCCGGGGTACCTCACCTTCATACACTGCTGGCTAAGATAGGCTTCAGCCTCTCCGAGACCCAAATAGAGGATTTGGTGATTTAGCCAATGACTCAGTGTAATGACAAAAAAAATAATAAAATAAAGTTGAGAGGTCTATAAAAGCCTAAATGACCTACCATGAACTTCGAATTTCTGTCCACCAGATTAAAGTGAAAGATGTAATAGTATAACAGGCCATAATCAGTCCTGGGTATTAAATGAAGTAATAGAACAAGGTGACATGACCAGATGTGAATTACACAGAGAGGGTGAGAGAGCACCTATAAATGCTGAACCAAATAGGGTTGTATTGTGCAGTTTATATCCCCACAAAAAGTTCCATGCAGTGTCACAGACACTGACAGATAAAAGTTGGAGAAACAAAAAACTAGCTGTTAGAGCAGATCATCAAAACAAACTTCTGAAGGCGATGGGCGGAACAGGTGAGTGCTATAATAGTCTGGAAGCTGCTCATTAAATAAACAAACAAACAAACAATTATTATGAATATTAGAGATTATTTTTTGCTAATTACAACAAGTCAATCAAATAATTATTTATTCAGTCATTTGCTGAACCATTTTTAGTTCCCGCCCACAAAGTGGCTCGGAAGCTACAGGAACGGGTTCCGTCCATCCGTCCGATTTCAATTTCCAGACATTTATTTGCCACATGCTGAAGCTGGGACTTTCAAACTTGGTATGCAGGCTCACTATTATGAGTGCTGGGATGAGTTTTAGCCTGAGTGATCTTGACCTACTTTTCAAGGTCACAGAGGCAAAACTGTGTGTTAGGCTTTTGGACATTCACTTGCTGCGTACTGAAGCTTGGGCTTTCAAACTTGGTAAGCTTGTACACAACAGCGTCGCAAAGAGACCGAAGCCTTTCTGAGCTATCTCTGTGCAAAGGCTGGGTACACCCTGAACAGCTTACCAGACCATTGCAGGGCCAACACATACACAACCATTCACAAAGGAGGAATTACTTGGAGCAACTAAATAGTCCAATGTGCATGATTTTGGACTGTTAAAGGAAACCAGAGCATGCAGAGGAAATCCATCGAGCATGGGGAGAATATGCAGGCTCCATATAATAAAAAAAGTTCATATTATTTAATTACTAGTGAAATTATTACAGGATACCAATAATTAAATCCATGACTCTTTAGAAACAACCAAGTCCCATTCCTACTATTAAAATAAGTTGACATATAGGTATAGCGACATTTGTTCTACTGAGATATAGTGTCAAATAGCAATTTAATGGGCTTTAAAAAAATATTACCGGTACTTCATATCTGCACACCTGAAAAGTAGTTGGACAGGATAAATAGTGTAATTTAAGGCTAAGTGGAAGTGTGTGTTACCTGAATCCAGAGTCTGATAGATAGTGATTATGAAGGACAAACGAGGACAAGGATTTGAAACGGGCCTGCTCCTCCTGCTGCCTCTTTTAAGATTTGCAGTCTCTGTGACACTCTGGGAGAGAAGGGGGGGGGGGGGGTGTTTCAAATCGATCCACCCAGAAATAATCAATAATTCAAAGAAAGCTTAAAATACAGTATAATGAACAAAGAAGCATTTTCACAACCTCCCAAAAGCATCTCACTAACAATTCATTGCAAAAACCACTGTATTTTATTAGTTCTTCCAGCTCTTCATTGATACGGTACAAAAACACGGCAAATCTAATTTTACTAAATCAGACTTGGACATTTACGAATATAAGAAGCTGCAAGCTCGAATCTGGACCCTTTTTCTGAGGCAGTGAGTGTCAATGTGAACCATGAACATGACTCAAAAGATCTAACGTCACATCAGAGGGTTTAAACTTTGCCAATGGGGAACTCCTCGCCCCTTCCAAACATTTCAGAAGGTTTTTAATCAAACTCAGACGGTCTCGTCTGCAGTGACTCGTTTACATATTAAATGATTAACAGCAAGATAAAAGCTCAACCCTGATGGGACAACTGGCAAGTTTTGAAACAACCCATTATTATTCCTCTCCGAGAGAATGGAGGAAGCGTCTGTCAATGGGTTTAACATTCATCATTATGCTACGAGGCAAAAAGAAGACGTTTATTGGTGTGGTACTGCATATAAAGTGAAGCCAAAAAGCACTTTTATCCAAGATCACTGTCCCAGTGGTAAAGTAATCCTGTTTATTAGGAAGGAAGGGATGTTATTGGATTGTTTAGAAGTCCAACACAACAGTTTTACTAATAAACGTAAACTACGGTAGTTGCCAATAAGTGCCCTGTACAAACATTTTTTTTAATTTGGCTGAACATCTTGCACACATGAATTGTTTTCAATGAGGGAAAATGGGCAATGGTGGGTAAGTGGTTTAGGCTCTGCGTTGCTAATCCAAAAGGTTGGGTGTTCTCGGCCCAGCCCACCAAGCTGCCACTGTAGGGCCCTTGAGCAAAACCCTTAATCGTCAAGTGTAAAAAGTTAATCTAGATAAGTGTTAGCCAAATGCCTGTAAAGATTAAATCAACATAAATATATTTTATAATGTAGATATTGCAGCTACAGAAAGTATTTTGTAGTATATTTAGTACAAATGTCAGGCAAACAACCAGCATGCCTACATTTTATGAAATACCAGAATCAGGCAACACTAGAAATATTCCCATGATACTTATTTGCCATTTTTACATTAAAAAAAAATAATAATAATACCCTTGATGAAAAGCAGTCAATTCCATTTTATCCCAATTCTAAATCATTTAAAAGACTACTGATATGCTGGACAACAAATCAAATAACAGATTTTACATAAATATTATTATTACTCCTTGTTTTCCAATCCAAGTTTCTGGATAAATACCATGAAAATTATAAAATTAAAACACCATGGAATATTCATTACTCATGTTGTTTACTGAGTGATATGCAACTGTAAGGTAACATTTTTCCATT
>JAQNCB010000008.1:29273176-29284186 GCA_030068295.1 Euristhmus nudiceps | reverse complement strand
TACACATACATACATACATACATACATACATACATACATACATACATACATACATACATACATACACACCTTGATATGTCTATTTGTAGTATTACCTGGATATCTAACAACATCATTCAAAGCTGATGATTGAAAATTAAATGTGAAACACTCGCCTGGATGTGGTGTTTAAATTTCACTGTAAAACATATTTTAAAATTTGCAATTTTAAAAACGAACTTCAATCACCAGCAGGGAATTTCTATAGATGTTTATAAATACACACAGATGACAGGACTCACAAACAAAGTATATATAACCTCTCAGTGTTCACTCACAGCAGATGCACGCACAGAAGAAGACCTCCAGGAAGAGGTAACCCTTGCTGTCAACAATGGCTCCTGCTGCCAGGGAGATAAGAGCCAAACCCAGGTTTTGTATGGACTGCATACTGTGGAGAGAGGGGGGAGCGGGAGCGAAAGAGAGAGAGCAGAGTACAGTAAATGATAAAGGGAACTATGCCTGATACCATATTTTACATACGTTGACCAAACTAGTAAAGTTTCCGTTCACTCATTCATTAAGTGAATTATAATAATAAAAAGGAAAAAATTGGGTTCTTACAATCCATATGCTGTGCCCAGTTGGTGTTCTGGCACTATAAAGGCCACCATTGGCCAGAGTGCACAGGCCAACAGCGAATATGACACACCCAAGAGGACCTATGAAGAAAAATTGAAATGTACACCTTAATGCATAGAACAGCAATCACTGAGATTCAGCTCACCATCAGACACATCACTGCCAGGTTCACTCTCCAATTACTATCCAAAATGATCATATTGTGTATGTTTCATATTAAAGCAAAAGATCGCCACTAGCTTCCACAAAGTGGTGGCTAGTCTTTCTGGGGTCCATACAAACAGGTATGGGATTAAATTTAGCCCCGTAAGAAACTTTTTTCCCCCCACACCCAGTGTTCCTGGGATACACACATTGATGATAAAAAAATGAACGAATAAATGAGGGCGGCACAGTGGCGTAGGGGTCAGGACGTCCGCTTCACAGCAAGAAGGTCATTGGTTCAATTCCCAGCCTGGGCGTTTCTGTGTGAAGTTTTCATGTTCTCTCCGTGCTTGCATGGGTTTCCTCCAGGTACTCCGGTTTCCTCCCACAGTTCAAAAGAATGCACAGCAGGCTAACTGGCTGTTCCAAGGTGTTCGCCCCTAGGTGTGAGTGTGAATGGTTGGGTGAGTGTTGGCCCTGCAATGGCCTGCCGAGCTGTCCATGGTGTACCCCAGCCCTCACCCAGAGTCAGCTGAGATGGGCAGCAGCTTCCCCGCGAACCTAATTAGGATTAATCGGTCCAGAAAATGAATTAAATATTGATATTCCTCAAAATTATTTACCATAGCAATCCAAGGGTTCCAGAAGGTGAAAGCCAACATCATGTGAGTGATCAGCGTGGTGACCACAGCACATAGAACCCATGTGATGTTCTTGCCCGTTTTATCCACCATGAAACCCAACAGAGGGGAAGCTGGAGCTGAGATGATGTACACAATGCTGGAATAGAGAGAACAGAATAATGGCCACAAAAAGAAAAGAATCCACAAACAGTGGAACTTCGAGATACGATAGCCTCAGTACATGAAAAATTTTTCGCTTCATTTTACAAAACATTATTCAGCATACGAAAGAAGCAGAACACAATTTCCCATCATGCATTGGTCAAGATCCACACTCCAGGACAGGTGGTGGAGGTAATGCACCTTAAGTCAGTTTGTCAAC
The DNA here is from genome assembly GCA_030068295.1 of Euristhmus nudiceps. NCBI lineage: Eukaryota > Metazoa > Chordata > Actinopteri > Siluriformes > Plotosidae > Euristhmus > Euristhmus nudiceps. The sequence continues at coordinate 29,282,416 of JAQNCB010000008.1, read as the reverse complement.
CACCAAAAAAAGGAAAAGAAGAAGAATCCGATGGAAATTAGAAGCTCAAGTTTAATGTTTCCTGACATTTATTTCCTGCCATTTTTTCTTGTTTTCTTTACCCACCTCCTCGCCGCTTTCGGATATCGACTCACTCGAAAAGCTAAGGTTCCACATTTTCCTTTTTTTTTTTTGCATTGTGTTCTACTATCTACTTCATTTACAGGTATTAACGGTTAGGTATACTGAATGGTTCAAATATATTTGGCTCATATTTCATTCTGGTTTTACCCTTATTATAAAATTTAATGTTGTGTTTTTGTAGAGCTTGGAACGAATTAGGCAATTTACATGTAAAATGCGATTCATTATATGAAAAAAATCATGATACGAAAGCCACTCTGGAACGGATTAATTTCGTATCTCAAGGCACCACTGTACTACTTATTCTGGAAGGTCAGTACAAGGAAATTCCAAACTGAAGCGTTGATGTATTGACTGAACAATAGCAAGGTCAATGCATTAAGGCCTGCAAAGGGCTGGAGAGCTGTCCAGGGTCTACCCTGCCCTCATTCAGAGTCGGCTGTGATAGGGGCCAACCTCCCATCGGCCCTAATTATGATTCAGCCGCTTAGAAGATGAATGAATGCATTAAGTTTGAGGTCTGGAATTTCCCAGTACTGACCAAACTAATGAGGTTAATAAGTTATCTATTATATATTTATTATAACTCCACCCCCCACCAATCAACCCCCTACCTCCACCCAAAAGAAAAAAAAGAAATAAATATGAATGGAAGTGAAAATTGATGCCTACATCCAGATGTGAGTAACTAAAATAAAGCTTAGAACAATAATACTTTTTAAACCTTTGGGCTCTATTTTGACAAGAGGAAGGTCAGATGCCATATTTTTTGAATACGGAGCAAGTCTGCGTTGTGGTCGAGTGCTGGCTGGTCAAGAATATAAAAGTTACTGACTGATACATACAGGGAAATTCCATCCTGCTCAACAACCAATCAGGTACTATCATCACCATTCCCCAAGACATCGTTTCCTCTGCATTTAACCCATCTAAAGTGAGCACACACACACACACACACACACACACAGGGGTACCCATGGAGCATTTGGGGATTCAGGGGCTTTCTCAAGAGCACTTCAGCCATGAAGGTAGAGGAAGGGAAGGTGCAGCGCACTCCCCAGCCACCAAACATTTTTCGTGATTCCCAAAACACATTCTAGTCACAAAGCCACTTCTCTAACCATCAGGCTATGGCTATGGCTATGGCTATGGCTATAGCTACCGCCCCCCCCTTCTGTCTTATTGTTCCTATTGGCTAAATATTAATAAACCACTATTAAAATATTTTGCTGTCATCTCTAGAAATGTCATATTACTCTGTGAGATTACCTGTTGATGAGTCTTGCCTGGGTTGGGTTGAAGTTAAACTTCTCAATGAAGAAAACCCTGCAAAAGAATGGCTCAATCAGTTCAACAAAAGGAAGACTGAATAAAAATATGTTTACCAGCTTTATAGCCTCATTCCTGATACCATTCGAGATATCTGCAATCTGAGTTCAACACTTAAAGCTGGGGTTGGTCATCTGTAAAAACAGATAGCATTTGAAAGTGGCCTCTCTTCAGGGCTCTGGCTAAACCCTCTGCTGTCCTCTGAGGTCCTTTCAAATCCCCCCCACATACAGACAAACTCCAATTTACCTGCTGGTTCATGCATGGTGAGGTCACTCAAAAAGGAAGACATGGGAGTATATAATTGGATATTTCCCAGTGGACCACAGGGCAGTGATTGGTTGGCGTTTTTATAGGTTTACAGTCGCCATGGATGATTTACTTATTGATTGCTGTCATGGTGGAAAGACCATTTCAACCTATATAGTAGTTTGTGCACAGAGAGAATACTCTCTAAAAGCTTTTTTTTTGGTTTAAAAAAAGGTCAGAGGAGAGAAAAAGAAGTAGGGATTCAGATCTGTATTGGACTTTTAAAAAAAAAAAAAAAAAAAAAAAGGGTAAAGGAAGTAAAGTCAAACTGCCAGATAACAGATCTCAAAAAAACTACTTTTGTTTCATACAAACCTCATAATATAACCACATATACAGTGGCAATGCATCTGTATCGACACAAAGACAGGGTGCAAAAGAAATACAACAAGGCATGGGAGATTAAAATGGATTCATATCTGCTGTGTTTAGATCCACACACGCATGTTTAAAATACTTTGAGATAAAATCCATTCATTCATTTTCTGAACCATGTAATCCTAATTAGGATCGTGGTAGAGGCTGGAGCCCATCTCAGCCGACTCTGGGCAAGGGCAGAGTACACCCCGTACAGCTCGCCAGGCTATTGCAGGGCAAACACTCACACAACCATTCACACTCACACCTTAGGGCGATTTAGAATTAGCCTACTGTGCACGTTTTTGGACTGTGGGAGGAAACCGGAGTACCCGGAGGAAACCCACTCAAGCATGGGTAGAACATGCACAAACTCCAACCACGGGACCTTTTTTTACTGTGAGGTAGAAATGCAGACTACTACACCACCCCAAGGGACATCATTGCTTATGGGACGATATAATGTTACTATATTTGTCCAAGTGCGTAAATTACTGGCCACAAGTAATCTTCGGAAGTGCTGAGGGAAGTGTTTCCGGTTCAGGTGATCTCATTGCATGGTGATGCCGAGTGGACGGCCCGTTTCCTGACCTCGCTCCTTGTGATTTTTTTTTTTTTTTTTTTTTGGTGGTGCTACCATAAATCCCGATAGTCATCGGCCCTAAAGTCTTGAAACCCTTCAAGTCGCTGTTCCACCCGACATGACCCCTCGAGCCATGGCAGCCTTCAGAAATCACTTCGAAGAGTGCATAGACAACCACTATGTGGAGGATCATCTTTAAAGCATGACTAATAAAAAACCTTTACGGTATGAAGTTTCATGGGTGCAAATAATAATTTGATTCCCTGCAATTACTTTTTTCATAATCTGGGAGGTTTTACTGGGTCATCCTGTACATCCAAAGGTCATTTTTATAATAAGACCGTGTGTGTGAGTGTGTGTACTTACTGTCCCAAGCCAATAAAGGGGAATATGGCCACATAATACCCCACACAGATAATGAAGATCATCCACAGTTGGAAAGGGAAGTCTTTTACATCCTTCAGCTTGATCACTTCACCTACCCTCCCCCCCAACACACACACACACAAATAATAAAAACCCAAAATCACGTCCCTTTTTCAATCGTAGCATTTAATACCCTATTAAGTCGTTATATTGACAGCATCATATAGGAGGAGGTATGAAAACCCTTCAAGGTTGAAAGAAAGACTGTAATTATGTCCCATATGGGTCCTGATCCTGACAACCAAGCTGCATGTAAAACTCTCACCAAAAAAAAAAAAAAAAAAAAAAAAAAAAAAAAAAAAAAAAAAAAAAAAAAAAAAAAAAAAGACATAAGGATCAGCAGGATACATGTTATTTAGCAATCCATGTCCAAGAGGTGATTATACAAACAGACAATTGCACACGTTGATTGGGTCTGATCACAAAACCAGGACATTTCCAACTACCCAACTTTAAACTTGAATAAATATTTCCATGTCCAAGTTTATTTTTGAATCAATGCAAGAAAATCTTTAGTACATGCCTGGGAGATAATACTTAATTCAAAATATGTACATGTATATGGTGAACCCAGTTTTTGAAATAAAGTATGTCCATTCCTACTTCACACCCTTTTCAGAGTCAATTTTGTGACAAGAGAAACACCTCATTATTTTCACATCCTGCTGAGCTTCTGCAAAGGTCTCCGCAGGTTCAATAATGACGTGAAACAGAGCACAGACGCATGCACAATGACCCACCGAACCTGCATGTGCATGACAAAATTAGGAAATAAACACCAGACTTAAAACGGGATCGATGATATACATAACTTTTCCTGTCCATGTTACAGGGTGCATATTCTGCACCCACCGATCACTGATATATTGCCAAGAATTGACTATAGATAATAAAGAAAATTTGAACATGTCAAGCATTATCAATTGGCATAGTGTAACTAATTACACGATTATTAGCTAAAGTTATTTTAGTAAATAGGCCATTCATTCTGTTCATGTTCCATACTGACTTTGAGTCGCCCTACTGATAATTTAATGATGCTGCTTCTCCAAGGAATATTATTCTGCATCTACTATGCTTTAATGCATACTGGCCTAATACATAAAAAAGGGAAACACTTTTTTCTAAATATGCAGAAAATGTAACAGCGTCACTCATTTCAGTACCAGTTTCATGATCAGACCCATATAGAAACCACCATAAAACCACACACACACACACACACACACACACACACACACACACACACACACACACACACACACACACGGTTAACTGACCAGTCTTTTCCTGCTCCTTGTTGAGGATTCGTACTGCCCGTTTGTCAAAGTAGGCCAGTACGAAGGCACAGAACAGAGACAAAACACATGTTGAAGCCGCTGAAAAACACATGCACGCACACACACAGTTCACTTCCTCTTAGATATACGGGTAATCAGCAAAACAGTCACAAACAAACTTCCCTGGTGGATATTTTGACGTCTTCATTGATAATCAACACACAACATCTGTGCATGCACATAACACGGATATTTATTAATATCCCACGCTTCTCTTTATCCAGGAATTCAAATTATGAAATAAATTCTGTATAATACATTCTGTCTATATTTATTTAACTACATAAAGTACAACACGAAAAGTCATTTGAAATTGAACTGCCTAATGACTTAAAATAAATTAATACCTTGAAATAAAGAGAAGTACAACTGTAATTTTACATAAATTCCTAAGCAGACAAAGGAACACGTCTAGGACGTGGATTAGAGCAACATCAGACAGAAGGTTAACCTGAGCAGAAGTGAAAGTGAAAAACTCAATGAGGCCATGCTTCCCAGCCTCAGCTTTACTTTTTTTTTGTACACTGTAATAATAATAATAAAAAAATCCTCTTTGTTTCAAACGAGCTCTTGCTGACAGTGTAACAAGAGACTCGGGATTTAAAGCTGCAGCATCAGATGACTGAAATGTGGCAGACAACCAAAGCGAAGGTTTGTTTTTTCTGATATTATGTTTGACGGTGAGATATCTCTCCAAGTACAGATGAACACAGACTTAATAAAATTATCCTTAACAGTCAGATATTATACCCACAAACCTTTATTTTTTTTTTCTGACACCAGTGGAGAACCAAAAGATGATTCCTAATCCAGAAAACTCCACAGCTCCCACTACTCTCTGTGCACAAACTTGTTTGGCTTCCTCCTCCCATTTATTGTCTTCCCACTCACTGTGACTACTCTGCTCTGATTGGTCATCTTTCTGAAGTGGGTTGCCTTTCCTTTCAGTGCACTGGGAGGCAGACTGAGATGAGCAGAAATACCACTGGGCATGGGGTGCGGGTCGGGATCACTACGCATTTACCTGATGTTGAAAATTGGCCACATACCGATCATGAGTGAAGCGCCGAGAGTGAAGTGACCCGTGTGGCCCAAGGAGTCCTTCATCTGATCATACACCCAGCCCATGATGTTCATGTTCACAGTACTGCCCTATGGAACCAAACATACGCAAACAAGGTTTGCAAGCTAATGGGAGACAATTAACCATTATAAAAAGTTAAAGTGCTTAAAAGACCACCTGCCGAAAAATTAACAGAACAGAAATAGAATCAATTTTGAAAAGATTATTACAATCTGCATGTTATTTCTGTTTACTAGTTCAAAAGAAACAACGAAACAAAAATCACTGAAACCTAAAACACAAAACTGTGAATTCTGTTCTAAAAGTGTTCTCAGCAGACCTTTTCTAATTAAATTTAGTCAAAGTCCATATTGTTCAACAGGATTCAACTCTTAAATCTCAGCCAGTTCATCCATCCATCCATCCATCTGCCAATCAACTTAATCCTACCAGGTTTATAAAGCGGCCGGAACCCATTTTAACCGACACTGGGCGAAGGTGAGGTGCACCAAGAATTAATTTACCAGCCGATTTCAAATCACCAGTTGATCTCCGTTCTAACCCTCACCGATGGTCACGAGCTTTGTGTACTGACTGAAAGAACAAGATCGCGGATACAAGTGGCTGAAATGAGCTTCCTTCGCAGTGAGGCAGGGCTCTCCGTTTGAGTTAGGGTGAGAAGCTCAGCCAACCAGGAGGAGCTCGGAGTAGAACCACTGCTCCTCCGTGTTGAGACGAGCCAGTTGAGGTGGCTCGGGCATCTGATAAGAATGCCTCTTGAACACCTTCCTGGTGTGGTGTTTCAGGCATGTCCAACCAGGAAGAGACCCATGGGTCGACCCAGGACACACTGGAGAGACTATGTCTCTCGGCTGGTCGGGGAACACCCTCGGTATCCCGGAAGAGTTGGAGGGAGTGGATCATACCTCACTGCTTAAGCTCCTACCCCCGCAACCCGATAAATCTGATAAAGTTTTTAGGCACTGTATTTAAAAAAATAATAAGTAAAGAAAAATGAAAAACTTATGCTTATTTTATCTCCGTCTTTTCAAGCATCCTAGTCTTTCATTCATTACTGTAAGTAATATGTGCATATGTAAGTAAAGCTTGATATGAATTTTTAATAAAGTATTAAAAGGAGAGATATTTAGCACATGAAAGCCAAAACTGGTGTCAAAACATTGGCTAATTTTCACAGTAGCTTTACACTCTGTTATAGCTACTTATTTTACTCAATATAGAACTTAAACATCAAACTGCAGGCTCACAACCGAGTCTTTAGGGCCGGTGAACGAAAAACTGCACACAGAATTGATTATACACAATTTTTTCTCACTGCCTGCGGCATTTTTTCTCCCCACCCAGAGGCCAACCATGCATGTTATCTCACCACTCTCGCCATGCTGAGCTGCAGGCCGAACACCAGGTTAAGCTCCTTCCCTTTGAACCAATTCACTGCATATGTATTCTGAGCCACAGCCAGAGACTCTCCTCCAATACTGCATGTTGAGGAGAAAAAAAAAAATGTTGACTGTAACTCCGTGACCACTCTTGGACATTTCCAAGTAATAAATCTTTGCTAAAGATGTACGAGCTTACCCGAAAACAAAGCGCCCAAATTCCATCAACCAGAAATGGTTGACCAAAGCACCCATCGCAAATATGACCTGTATAAAAATTATGAAAGTGTATAAAGTTAATAAAAAACATTTATAAAATACTTGTACTTCACAGGCAATGATCTTACCAAGTACAGAAAAAGAAAAAATAAATAAATGAAAAAAATGTGGCTGATGTCACGTCACATATAATGCATCCTATACATGTATAAATACAAACAAGTGACACATTTTAGGTAAAAGCCTTTAGATATACACTCCAATTCTTCTGACTAAACAGCTTTAACTATGAGGAAACATTTCTAGTCGAATGGGTGCGGTCTCTTTTGGTATGACTCCTCCCCCGTCTGCAAGGAATACGGACACACTAAATTATTACCTACGCTAAGGTATGTTTTTGTATGTTGTATGTATGTTTTTGGTTTGGTTAGTTTGTTTGTTAGCACAAATTGATCTGTGCCGATTTTCAGAACATTTTTACCAGAGGTAAGGCTTTGGATTCGGAAAACTTCATTAGATTCTGGAGATCAAATTCTGGATCAAGGAAGTTTTTAAAGAGTTCTTCAATATTGTGAAATCTGATTATTTTTGGAATTGTCATATTACAGCAGGGCCAGGAGGGGTGCTGTGTACTTGTTATTTGGAAAAAGTTATATTGAGATTATCCTAAAATTTCTATCAGTAGTGGGACTTCGGACAAGGAAGCCTCCATTAGATTTTATTAGATAAAAATAATTTTATTAGACAAGATAAAAATTCTGGATCTGGAAATGTTTTAATGATTCTTTAACATTGTGAGATGTTGAACTTGATAAGATACTGGACTTGGTGAAGGTTTGCACTCTCCTGAGTGCTATCCTTTGTTGAGGGGTGGATCGTGATGCAGACCATCACTTAAGTTTAACAAATTTTAAATTTAGAATCAAAAGGGGTTCAACTTCTGGCTGAGAATAATATTTGTCCATGTATTGTAAATATTTCTCCAATATTAATACACTACTGTGCCGTAATAATGATATTCATGTAAATTCATCATGTATTCATGTAATTCATTATTCATGTAAATCATTCAATGGTATTGAGTGATTTACATGAATAGTTTTGAAAATATAAAGAATACGTGTTTATGTACCTGTCCACCACACACAAAGAGTGCAAAGATAATTGTCCCCAACCTAGGAAAAAAAAAAAAAAAAAACAACATGATCAATTAATATGTTACATATTACTATGTGCTAATGCTAGCATGTATAGCTATTGTGAATTCTAGTCAACTTATTCTCAGTGGTTCGTGATTTTCCATATACAAAAGTAAATTAAAATATATGGGACTTACCTGATGCCAAACACCCTGTCCAACAAAAATCCTCCCACGAAACAGAGAAACACATTGGGCCACGAGTACCAGGCATAAAGCTGCATGAATTTAGAGGTGTTTAACTGCATATCCTATTAAGAATGAGATGAAGAGAAACGAGGGGATTTTGTCAGCTTCTGTTACAAATTTAGCCCCTTACTGCCAGAAATGTTGACAACAGCAGCAGGACTTTTACAGAGATTACATTTTTTAAGGCAAAAATTCCACTTTAATATTTTTATCTCGCAAGTGACAGCAGCAAAATTCTGACCTTTTCCAGGTCAAGGAAGACACAATAAAGAGGCGTATAAAAGCACAGAATGGTAAAGTGTTCATAATTGTTTTGTCTGTGAGGCCAATCTAATGAGTCACTAAAAGCTGGAGGTAACAACTACCGTATTTTCCGGACTACAAGTCACAGTTTTTTTTCATAGTTTTGCCAGGGGTGCGACTTGCATTCCAGTGCGACTTAAGTGTTACATTTTTACATTTTTTTTTTTTTTTTACCAGCCAGCCGGACTAGTTACCTAACAAAGTTACTAGTTACCTAATAAAGTTACTATTAGTAAAAATGATACAGAAGATTATATATGATACAATTGTTCATAACTAATATGCATTTTATTTTATTTTATTTTATTTCAAGAGTATTTTGATACTGTTATTCAATTAAAAAAAAATGAAAACTCCGGGCAACATAAAACAACTCAGAGCACCAAAATCAAATGAAAAAA
>JAQNCB010000008.1:29195247-29206659 GCA_030068295.1 Euristhmus nudiceps | reverse complement strand
AAGCCAATAATATCTTCAAACACACACACACACACACACACACACACACACACACACACACACACACACACACACACAAGTATTAAGAGAGTGGCTGTGCAAGGACAAGCTGTACTCAACCCTAGGACCTGCATCTTGAGTGTGCAACCTGGACCTTTAAACAGAAACGCACACACCCACAACACACACAGTCCCCGATAAGTGGCTGAGTCTGGTGCCCTCTCCTCTACCCTCTCCTCACCAGGCCGAGCGATGTAATTCAACGCTGAATCGGGCCCCTCCTGTCTCTGTGGAGAATCTTTTTGCCTGCTAATTGATAGAAATTAAGCCATTAATCAAGCCACCGGCCCATCATTCAAGCCGGAGAAGATGAATACAAACTTTCATAACAACCACCTTCCCCATTTTGGGCCTCATTAGCATTAATTTTTAATGCAATTATGCTATTCTTTTACGCTGAGCTCATAAATTACAGCTCTTTTGTTGCCGGCTGGCCTTGTAAAAGCCCGAGTGAGGCTTTGTAGTCGGAGCTTTAAGGCAATTACTGGCTTCTTCTCTCTTTTATCCTGCTGCATTTCCAATAACCTTCCATCTAATGATTTATCCCGGCGAGCCCCTGACACCCACCCAGAGCTCGACTTCTCCCATTAGCGGCCGTCTTATTTATCTGTTCCAATCTGGAGTCTAAATAAAGACTGTCCAGTCCTGATGGAGAGACTGCGCGATGGAGGCTTCGGGGAATCGCGGCAGCGAGGAGGAAAGCAGCAGCCTTGATTTTAGTTGCAGGCCTGCAGGCATAACTCCGAAGTGAAATGAAGTTTGAGTGTGATCTTCCGTATTTATATACACGGTTGTCGAGAGTTTCATTCCGTTATCGGATTACAGCGTTTCAGCTTTAGCGAGTTATGCTAGCTACAAAATCAATATAATTCAAATTAATATTCAGCAGTTTATACAACATACTGAACGTGGCAGAATTTACACCGCGGGAAGATATTCCTGTATAGACTCGTGGGTCTGTGGCTTTAAACAACGCGGTGCCGGTGGAAAAAGGTGTCCGACTGGGAAGAAGGTAATAGTTTTTGACTGCATTGATTAAGCAGGCTGGCAGCTTCCGATGCTATTCCTGAAAATGCATCAAGTGCGTAATGAGCAGCTATTAGGGCCATCGATTTGCTGATTTCAATTGATAGCTACCAGGCCAAAGCGGCACGTCAATATTTGCATAACTAATACCCTGCTGCTGGCGGCCTTGACAAATGAGATCTCAATGGAGAGAGAGAGAGAGAGAGAGAGAGAGCGGGAGGAAGAGGGAGAGAGGACAGCGCCAGACCTGATTCTATCCACGAAACCGGGTCTGAATGAGGATTTTACATACAAATCTATCTCGCACACAGCTGACATAACTCATCAGTGCTCCTCATTCGGTGTGTGTGTGTGTGTGTGTGTGTGTGTGTGTGTATGTGTGTGTGTGTGTGTGTGCTGTGATGTAGAAGCGCCCACCCCACCATCCCCACACCACCACCACCACCCCCACCACCACCACCTCCCCGCCACCGTTTAGCGTAGGGTCACTTACGAGGACACAGCGGCAGCCCGTGCCAGATGTCACTAGTGTCCCCAGAGAGTAAAAGCTGAGCGCACTGGTATGACTGATAGCGCGTTCGTGGACGCGTGCTGGTGTCCATGGAGGCGAACGTTGATGTGCGACACGTGCGAGCGCGCCACCGCGGGGCGGCTTTTAATCTACATTACATTTCCTTATTGTTCGGAGCAAAACGACGCCAGCGGGTTCATGACCCGACGCAGGCCTCGCGGATGAACACACCGACTTGCTCCCACTCCACCAGGGGACTGGATCGATAATATAATGCTCGCTCCTTTCATCACATGCTCCGTGTTGTATGTACGTGTAACCAGACCAACGTCTAACAAAAAAGATTTCATCCAGTGTCAAGATTTCAAGCATAGCTGCATCCTAACAGTTTAACACCAGTGGTACTTTAACATAATAATATATCTGCATTCTAAACTCCTCTTGAACTGATGCTGAGGCAGCGTCGGCTGCTTGGTACGCTTCTAAGGTTCTGTAATCAGAGGTGGGCGGGCTCTTCCACCTCTCCCAACCCTCCATCCTTGAGTGGCAGTGTAAACCTGCGCTAACGTTCAAACGCTGATGGCGATGCATCATACACAGGAATTCACCCCATACCCCCACAGGCTCCTCCCCACTCGGGTAGAGTTAGGCTCAGACCCAGGGTGAAGCTACACTAAGCACACTGAATTGAACAAACAGAAGCAAATCAGAGCTACCAGGACTATTGTTGAACTATATAATGCAATGCTGCACTGTAAGTTGATAAAAGCTCCGTATAAACACATATTACTTTCTTTCTTTCTTTTAAATTGCCCTTCAAATGACTCCTGTGACAAGAGTGCATCGGCTCAACATCACCTAATACATCGCTTATAGCATAACATAACACCAGGAGTGGTCTGGATAACCTGCTCCCGAGTAGCCCGAGTTTTATGGTGTGGCACAATCTTTCGTCACATGGAGCACGGAATGATCTGGAATGTTTATTAGATGTAGCGCTCACAGTTGTTAGGACCAAGCAAAACATGTGGTGACTTTACAACACTCTGTTCAAGGGATGGGTCAACTCTACAAAAGCATCAATAATTCATTCATTCATTCATCTAACAAAGTGTTTATTCCAACTAAGGACGCACGTAGACCGGAGCCTATCTCAGCCGACACCGGGCAAAGACAGGATACACGCTGAAAACCTCGCCAGACCACTCCATGACCATCACACGCATACACACACACACACACATACACACACACACACATACACACAAACACACACCTAGGGGAAATTTGGAACAGCCAACCAGTCTCATGTGCATGTCTTTGAACTGCAGGATAAAATCGGGAGCACATGGAAAAAGCTCATGCAAGCACGGAGAGAACATACAGACCCCACCCAGAAACACCTGAGCCCGGGACCTTTCTGTGAGGAAGACGTGCTAACCACGACGCCAGCATCCCGCCCAGCATCAGCAACAAACGGCACAAGTAAGCAAACACACATTTTTAACTCCGTGCTATTTCTGAGCTGAGACCACCATAGCCCCGCCCACCTGTCAGCCATTGGCTCACAAAACCAATGCTCACCAATCAACATACAGCCCAGCCAAATAAAGTCGGTGTAAGACGCTAAAATAACTTTAGTGTCAGCAATCGGCTCAAAATTGTAAGCCAATGTATAAATATTGGCGCCCCTACGTTTCAATCCAAAAAAGAAGGGAAAAAATAATAATCAATCCAATTCTTAATAATACAGCGCAAAAAACAAAGTAATATTAAATATGATAATATCACATGATTAAATACGCCATAATTGGGAAAACATTCCAGAACAAAAAGCTTAATAGCTGCAAAAAAAAAAATTAAAAATCCTAAATATTATTGTGCACATTTAAATAATTAACATTTAAAAATATATTTTACATACTATTTGAATATTTGGATTATTTTTCCATTAAACCAGAGCCCATTTGACCAGTGTGCCAGAGGTGACACTTAAGGTTAATGTTGTGTGTGTGTGTGTGTGTGTGTGTGTGTGTGTGTGTGTGTGTGTGTGTGTGTGTGTATAAAAGAGAGCGACATGGCTAATAGGGTCCAGCTGTGTAAGTGCAGGGTGAGTGTCCATAGATGGCCTCATGTACCTGCAGTGCATCATAGCACCATGTACCTGATTCACACTGTCGTTTCTGTGTGTGTGCATGTGTGTATAAATCCTCCCAAGATCCCCTAATAGCCCTGTAACTTGCTCTTTGCTCTTTACGTGGGCGTGCATCCAAAAAAAAAGGCCTTTTTCCCTTCTTAGTGTTCTTGTAACGCAATACATTAACAATATTAACTGATATTCAGTCACAAAGCAACTGCAATGACAGCACATTGATCAGACATCCAGACACACACACACATACATTCAGACCAATTTATTTGCTAGTTAAACTAATAAAGAGCTTCTGCGCAAGTGGGCCGCATGTTACCGACGTGTTGTAATGCTCTGCGTAGCCAGACATTGTATAAAAGATGCATTAAAGCTCCTTTCAAAAAAATAAAAATAAGAAATAAATAAATGGACGGCCGAGAGGAGAGGAAAGGGAATGTGAGAGATTAAAACGAAGGAGGAGGATAAAAAAAGTGCACAGCGCTCCGTTTTCTCCTCAGCAGCTGTTTCATAAATAACTCTGTAATTAGAGAAACACCACAGCAACTAATTACTTAATTGGAGCGAGCCTTTAAAATAAAAATGAGGTCATCGGACTTCGGGGAAAGGAGTCAGATACACACCGCGGCTCCTCCTACTTCGACTTTGACACAAACGTGTACAGAGGCTAAAGCCCACACAAACACAGCATGTGATTACAGGAATGTATTTTATATTATATATTATTATATGACCAACTTTCCGTTTTCTTTTCTGACCCTTCTTATGATCCGAGCCTCAAGTCTATATCCGAGGATACGCCTGATAGGCTCACGGAGAGGTTCACGGCCTCGGCCGGTCGAACGATACAGACTGGCGGCCCTGGGAGCGCCAGTCTGCCTGTAATGAAATGAAAACTGAAATGTCTTTAACATGTAAGTGTTGTTGAGGTTCACATAAGCAGATATATGTAACGATACAAGATTAGAGCCCGTGGCAAAATCTGATATTGCATTATTGGAGAGAGCGAGCGAGACAGAGGGAGAGAGCAAGAGAAAGACAGATACATATTTGTTCACATGTTTACACCAGATTTAATATTAAGCACATTATAACCTTAAAAAAATTAAAATATGTGCCTCTGTCTGACCTGACGAGAGTTACTTTTTGGTGAAAAGGTGAAAAGTGCATTAAGAGCAATGGCTACAGCCAGTCGCTGAGTGACATTTAGCATGTGTGCACCATGGTTACCCGCTGAATGACCCTTCACCCTAGTGTGTCCCAAACGTGATACCCAATCACAGAGGCTGCCTACCTTCCCAAGTGTGTGTGTGTGTGTGTGTATTTGGGACCACCGGCTACTTCTTGATGAGGTGAGAATGAGCCCACCACCCACCTAAAGCTCATAACCCTGAGCCCTTGTGGAACTCCTCTCATGCCCACACCAAAAAAAAAAAAAAAAAAAAAAAAAAAAAAAAAAGTCCCTCAGACACCCTCACACACATTCCCACATAGCTGCCTACACTATTGTCCCCTCAGGCACGGATCTAGTCTGATGGGAAAACTTTAGGTAGTAACCCCAGGCATGTGTGACAGAACATGGGCCTTGACGTCACCGTACACCCCCTAGCACCTGGCTCGATAGAGATTACAGCTCAAGATGTAAAACTACTCATTCAACTAATACCTCTGCTAAATATGAGCAACGCTTATGTATTAACTGCAAGAGCAACAACTACGACTCAAACATGGGTGTCTAACTCATTTTCACTGAGGGCCACATACGTACATTTCGAGGACTTCAAGGGACGAATAATCAATCAACATCTATTCAAAATGGGCAACCATGCAATCTGCATATACGTATTATCGGTTTGCGCATGCTTCATGGTGACAAGCTAACTTATAATCTTTCCTGAGTCATGAATAGCTAGTTGTACTTAAAATAAGCTGGTTCCACCTAGTGGACAGATGGTGAATTACGTTTCATGGTAACGGTTGATGCAAAGAATGTATGATATTCATATACTTCAAAAGCTCTCACGGGCCACATAAAATGAGTTGGAGGGCCGGGTTTGACACCTGTGCTCTAAAACAATGTTTTCACTTGGTACGAGCTGTAGACTAAACATTAGCGCTGTTGTTATTTATGTTTTTTTTCGGACTACATAATAAACACACTGGCGTGACTACGAACACATACCTGATTAACCCTCTAGGTTGCCAGGTCTCAGTTAAAAACACAAAGATATCCTATGGCGTGCTATGTGGCACTACGTGCTTCAAGTCTAGGTAGAAGAACACTATGTACAAGTCGAAATAGCTTGAATCTGCACCAGTACTGTTTGTAATTAGCAAAATGTACACAATTCAAACAGGTGAAAGTTATAGAGGTGGAT
The DNA here is from genome assembly GCA_030068295.1 of Euristhmus nudiceps. Classification (NCBI taxonomy): domain Eukaryota; kingdom Metazoa; phylum Chordata; class Actinopteri; order Siluriformes; family Plotosidae; genus Euristhmus; species Euristhmus nudiceps. The sequence goes on along the minus strand of JAQNCB010000008.1, from coordinate 29,200,535 downwards.
ATATTAGTTGCCAAGGTGCCTGGGAGTACTGTAGGTTAAACAACTCGAAACGAAAAACAAATGGACAACTAGAGGGGCACAGAGAGCGTAAGGTAGGCACATCCGCCAATTAGCATAGACAACATAGCAAATAAGCCATATAAGAGTATTGGCTTTAATCATCTATGCGCTAGTCTTACAGTACGCACCTATATTATGTCGTCGTGACCAAATTCGTGTAAAACCCTCACTCAAGGTCAAAGGTTAAGAGTCCATATATGGTTTCCTGTTCCTGTTCAATAGCAACATGTCTATTGTCACCTGGTTCAAAGTTATCAACAGTGTACCTCCAAAGCTTTGTGCCCTTGCTCTGACCTTCGCCTTTGACCTTGACATTCCAAAATCATACCATCTCTGGAACTTAAGAAGGGTGGCGTCCCCACCAAGTTTTGTGGAAATCAATGCACGTGTGGCAGACTGACAAACAATACCCCTCAGCCAAAACCCCATTCTGGGTAAGAACCCTGTAATGACTTACAAAACAGAGTAATTTGTGATGTCATTAGAAACACGAAGACATCTTGCTTCACAGCGAGAAGCTTCTGGGTTCAAGTGCCGCAGCCGGTAACGACCTTTCTGTGTCGAGTCTGCATTTCCTCACCGTGCGTGTATGGTTTCCCCTGGGCACTCCGGTTTCCTCCAACACTCCAAAGACATGCACATTATATGACTCTTAAATGCCCAGTGGTGTGAATGGCTGCATGAATATTGCCTGTATTAGCTGTGCAATAGACTGGTGACCTGTTCCCCACCTCTTGCCAGGAGTTAGCTGGGATTACCTCCCCGCGACCCGAGACAGATGAGCGGTATAAATAATGGATGGATAAAAATAAATGCTTGAACGTAGCATGTTATTGTGAGGCAACAGATGCTAATGCTACTCTGGTAATGCACTCGCCTACCTAACTAGCTCGCCACCTGATATTGCTATTATCTAACCCAGGGGTCTCCAACTCCTGGTCCGTGGACCATTTGATACCGGTCCACAAATAAAATATTTCATGGTACAAATTATATATTTTTCTAAAAGAGACTGTTTCTGCCTTCGCCTTACTGCCGCACTTGACTCTGTTGCATCATTTCACACATTAGCTAACCGCAATTACAATTTTAAGCTAACCACAAGCTAGCGCTTGAACAAAAATAGTCAAAAACAAAACCTGTGCCTCTAACCGGTCCGCGGAAACATTTTCATACATAAAACTTGGTCCCTGGTGCAAAAAAGGTTGGGGACCCCTGATCTAACCGACATATCTCTGGGCACCACATAAGCATTTTCCCTCGATTGGTCCCGCGACAAATATTACGCAATCTACCGAACCGAAATCGACTACAACTCGGCTGTCGATCATCTCATCAGGTTTAACTGTTTGACTAATATCAGACAAGCTTGTGAGGTCCACAGATATCAAGTCAAGTTAGTTTATTTGGCGAATCTTATAAATAAATAAATAAATGAATGTTCTTAATGCAATACAGTGGCAGGACTTGTACAGCAGGTCACGTGAGGTTGTAATATTGTGCCATGTGTTGCTCTATTTTCACTGAATTCAAACAGTAGAAGAATCTCTGTGTGTGTGTGTGTGTGTGTGTTACTTAATCACCTGCTTTTCAAAAGAAGGCAGGCCAGAGGTTTTATTTCAAATTTGTGGTGATGAAAAATCAATAAAAAGGTAATTGCTTGGCTTATGACTGTGTGCTCGAGAACAAATTGGGAGAAGAGGACGAGCGTCGTGTGAGTTTGGTCGTAGCACAATGTGAACCCCCCACCACCCCCCCTCCCTTTGTTTCTTGGGTTCAGCCAGCCAGGAGCACGAGAAAGGTCCCCGCATGATAATTAAATCTTCCCGCACTGATTTTCCGCCAAATTTATTTCCCCTGGGTCTCCGACTCTGATTCAATGCTTACAGGCCAGGCATAACTAATCGCTTCAGTGCGAGGGACTGTGGTCAGGCACAGGAGATGCAGTAATTTCCGGTTACAAAGGGATAAAATGTGGCGGCTTTGCAAGGACACAACTAGTGGAGTAAATTATCAAATATGGATTTCAGCACTAATTAGTTTAAACGGATGGTTAAGAGAGGAAAAATAAGCAGATTTTCATTGCCCTCTAATTGGAGCCCATTAATCAAGACATGTCCAAATGTTGCTTTAGTAATAGAAGCTTATGATCATCAAATAACAGCAAACAAAATCATTACACACTAATTACACCTGATTTTCTGTCCCAGACTGAACGGAGAATCTCATGTTCACTTGAATGTGTTATTATACACCACTTAGCTATGATGCACACAAACCTGCAACCACATCATACAGTACTGGGCAAGTGTTGGGCACATGTTTATTAAAAGTAAAATAAAATAAAAATGTAGAGCAAATGTATTTTAAAAAATTATAAAAATGAAAAATTTCTACAAAGCCGTAATCTGTAATTACAAAAAGACAGTATATGGTGTGATGAACTTTGCTTTCCTTTAAAAAAAAAAAAAAAAAAAAAAAAAGGGTATTTGGAGAGCGCAAGCCTCCACCAAGCTAATAAATAAATAAATGAACAAACAAATAAATACCATAAAATACACAGTACCTTGGCTGGGCCTGCTGTTAGACCACACTACCAAAAAAATCTGTCCGCATAAAGAATAAACGTTAAAGAATCCTTTAAATAGCTGGCACGGTGGCGCAGTAGTTAGCATGTCCACCTCACAGCAAGAAGGTCCTGGGTTTGATTCCTGCGCTTGAGGCGTTTTTGTGTGGGGTTTGCATATTCCTTCTGTGCTTGAGTGGGTTTCCTCCAGGTATTCCAGTTTCCTCCCACAGTCCAAACACAAGCATGCGTATGGCTGATTAACTGTTCCAAATTGCCTCGAGGTTTGAGTGTGAATGGTTGTATGAATGTTGGCCAGACAGTGACCTGGCAAGCAGTTTAGCGTGTACCCTGCCCTCACTCAGAGTCGGCTACGCCACTGCACTGCCCATTTTTGGACAATAATTCCAAGACTATTAGAATTAGGTGCCAACATGTGTATCCCAGTAGAACACTGGCAAATATGGACACTGATTGGCTACGTTGTGCGAGTTCTGAACTTTACTTCTGCCTACTGACTACCATGGGGCGTAGTGGTTAGAGAGCTGGGCTCATGATCAGAAGGTTGTGGGTTCGAATCTCTGTGAGACCCCCAGAGTTCTAGGACCCCTGGGCAAGGTCTGCCTCTGTTCACCCAGCAGTATAAATGGGTACCAGTAAAAATACTGGGAAGGTAACCTGCGATGGACCAGCGTACCATCCAGGAGTTGAACTCCTAGTCGCTTCACGCTACAGAAACTGGGGATAAGCACCGGCACTGATGAGCCACTGGCCTTGGGTGTAAAAGTCCATAAACCTTACCGTTACCTTTACTGACTACCGCCAAGGCCAAATTACAACATCAGCAGCAAATGTGAGAGTATGGATCTGTGGGCTCACTTTGCAACTCCGATGTGTTCCAAAATATAACGGGTTCTTCCTTGGTCCATGCTACACCCTTCCACCAAGTTTCATAGAAATCGGATTAGGGGGTGCTGTCCAATCCTCCCAAAAATCAGACATACCAACCAACATACAACCCATCCCAAAAACATGACCTCCTAGGCAGGGGCAAGAGTGAAGCCTAGGAGGACTGCTTAGTCATCAAGTCATAACAACAAACAACCTGTGAAGGTCTTTGAATGAGAACATCCTACATAATGGCACAACAAGATCCTGGAAATGAACTTAGCGACGGGTGCAGGCTAACGGCTAACGGCGCTGCCACTCGAGTGAAACGGGAAATCAATATGAGGACACTTCTTTTAAATAAAACATCAACAGGGATGCTTTCCTTTTTTTTTTTTTTTTTTATTTCAACACAGCAGTTCCCTAACAACCAGACATGGGAGAGTGGTCAAGCGTGACGCCATTTACTATCCGCTCTTTCACGCTCCGATCCCACTGGACAGGTCATCGGCTCTGAACAGACACCCGCAGTAAATAATTGCGAAATGAATCCAACCCTCTTACGATGACACAACTTTTTGCACCGTGACTTGTACTAAGTGACGAGGCGGACAGAGAAAAGTGACGTTTACCAGGTGCTGCATTTCGCCGCATGTCCTTCACATCGCGGCAAGAGCCGCGGTAATTAAAACGGTGAAAGCAGAGCCAGGCCCTTTGCACCCCAGGCTTTAGTCGCCGGGTCACCCGCATGTAGATTCCAATTTGTGCCCTCTTTGTATTCATGACGGGAGCGTGCTAAATATTTAACAGCAGTCCACTTGGCGTTGGCGTTTCCGTCGCCGGGTTTGGAGGTCAAGTAATTTGATTTTTCGTGCGGATTAACGTGAGCGTCGATGTCTGCTGCCTTCAGCCCACACACACACACACACACACACACACACACACACACACACACACATACATACACAAAGTCTTGTATTCTTCCAAGCAAATTAAACCCTACGAGCTGCGTTAATTAATAATATTTAGGCATGTCCCGCTATAAGGCAAATTTTCCAGAAAAAATAAAAAGACAACAGGATTCAACAGTCTGTAGTTAAAATGATTAAAAAGGCGTTAATTTAACAATAATTGTTCATTTATTGAGCAGAAAAATGAATAAAAACACCGGCAAAGCTATCACCAAAGGCTCTAATTAAAGCTGTGGTGGGGAATTCGATTACATTTGTGGCTATATATCTTCCCTGCGACAAACAGACCGAGTGCTGGGAACATTTTTTTCTCTCTCCGATGCAGTTTAGACCTTTTCCTTGGCAGGAAGCGCCTGATGATCGACAACAGAGCTTGTTAGAGAGAGATGAGGTGTTAATAGTTACAGGGGGCGGGAGAGGAGACTGTGGGCCTCTGCTTGCATGCGGGGGTGTGTGTGTGTGTGTGTGTGTGTGTGTGTGTGTGTGTGTTGAAGGTTGAGGGGCAAATCCCTCGTGAATATTTTAATGACCAGATAATTCTGGAACACAGGCACACAGAGACAGTTACACACCGGCGCCCGTGACCCGGCCGACACACAGCGTAATTAAGAAACAGTTTTCACCTTTTGCAAGGCAAAAGAGCAAGCCACAGTGTAGCTGGCTCTAATGATGCGGGTTAAAAGCTATTATACGCCTCATTAAAATATATGATCTCTCGATTAGGCCGTGATGGGGGACAGGCTCGTGTCTTATTCCAACTCTTGACAGCATTCAGCACGGGGCCACAAACAAGGCGACATGTA
>JAQNCB010000008.1:28544893-28554991 GCA_030068295.1 Euristhmus nudiceps | reverse complement strand
AAAAAAAAAAAAAAAAAAAAAAAAAAAAAAAAACACTGCACTCTCTAGAGTGTCAAGTCATTTTAAATAAATTGACCTCTGTGAACTTGAAAAATAGGTCAAGGTGAACCAGTTTCTACAGGCTGGTAGAGTGTGCCATAGGGAGCAGTCAACATAAATATTACCCAAGTCCATTAAGAACCGGCACTGCGAACGTGTTGGCAAGACGTGCCTGCGGCAGCAGACAGCCTATGAAAACACAGCATGCCCTAAGCTTCACGTGGGCTACAATAAATAAGGTCCAGTGAAGCGGAATGAAATTAAATCCGTTTTTATTAATTTAAAAAGACATGCTTAGATAGCAGAACTATAGGAAACATTACTTGCATATAAAACTATATGATGCTGACAAAAATAAGTAACAGCGACTGTACGCATTTATGCTAATATACTTTCTTCCAAAATAATGCATTCATCATAAGCAGTGATCTTTAAAATTTCATTAATAATCATGAGGCAAGAAAAAACATTTCCATAAGGCACATGTTGACCAGTAAACAAACACAGACAGTCTTAAATTTTGCAAGTTGATGTTTACATGGGAGGTGAAGGAGAACAGTGTATACTGTATCAGTCTATACTGGTACTGTCTCGCATTCGTATCAATGACAAGAACACCAGCTGGAAATGTACACATCCTTATTCACAGATACAGATTCTGATGAGGTCATAATACAAGATTCAAATGGAAATGTAAAATGGTAAAACACTTTAAAAGACTCAGATCGGCATTTAAAAAAAAAAAAAAAAAATCAGATTGTCTGACATGATACCGATGTGAGGCAGACTGCTGTTAACTGAAAGGAAAAAAAAAGAAAAAGATTTTAGGAATGATATCTAAATAATATTCAATATTATCTGATGCCCTGTTACTGATTCTTACAGAGTTGACGATGTAAAACAAACCATTTTTTAAAATCGGCTACAGTGCAAATCGCATCATGTGCATAGCTCTAACTAACGGGACCCTTCACCACCCATCATCACCACCAGGTCACGCAAGCTAGTTTCTATTGCAAATTAATATTTTTGATTCCATATATAAAGTCTATGCATAAGATTCAACATCTTCAGTAGCTCAAGATCATAGCACGTGAACCCTCTTGTTTACATTACTGAGACCTTATTCCATGTGTGACAAATTAATATTTGGGTAGAAATCTTACAAGACACAGCACGAAATAACATCTATGTACAGTTCAACAGTAAGTCAATCGAGACAAACTCGACTCGAACCATGAGCACCTGCTATGAACTTCATTTAGTGGGATAGGTGTCTGCATGCCTGTGTTTCCTTTACAAAGTTCAAATATATTCAACTGGCTGGTAGAAGTTCTGAAAACACTACAAATTGAAATACACGTGTAGACTGTGAGCGAGACTCTTTAACTCCAGACGTCCTGCGAGTACCGTCCCTTGGTCATCAGTTTCTTGATGTAATCTGTAGCTTCGGTGCGGGTCATGCCGCCGAGTTCTTCGGCTATTTCGTAGAAAGCTGTCTGCACGTCCCTCGCCATGTTGCGTGCGTCTCTGGAACAACAGCACGTTTAACAGGCCATCAGCAGTCCGTATTTATCAAGAGCAAACAGTTTCCAGAATGAGGAACATGATAAACATTATGATCAGGTAAAACCAGCTCATCTGGCTCGATACTTTATTCTTACTTCATTACACTGCCAGACCAAAAAAAAAAGCCCCATCTACAGTTAACGTTAGCCCTTATTTGCATAATTAATGCAGTGATTGTGTTTAAAATGGCAGCAATTCTTTAAAGAATTCATATTTTCTTTCATTCTTCTGAGAACTAAAAATATTTCCGCATGCACAATGCAAACTGAGGGGGGGGGACCCATAGCCTAATTTGTAAGGAAGCAGGTTTTGGAACGAAAGGTCATTGGTTCGATTCCTGAACTAGCAGGAAAGATGTGTGGTAGCGAGGAAAGGACCTTTCACCCTCCCCTCGATGTCAGACTCACGGCTGAAGTGCCGTTGAGCAAGGTACCTAACCCCAAACTGTTCTCCAGGCGCCACGATGTGGACTGCTTCGAGTGTGCTCGCTCACTGTTTACGTACATGTGTGGATTAAATGCAGAGCCAAAAATGTACCTTGCAGGATTAATACAGTATGTCAAAAATGGCTTTCGAGGTTGGGAAGAAACAGCTGAATAGCCATAAGAAAAACCCATAGCTAGTGAAAATCAGAATCAGAAAACAAAGACTGGACTCTGGAACAATGGAAAGGGGTCATGTGATCAGAGTTACCCTATATCAGAGCCATGGCCATGTCAAGGTAAGGAAGTGCAAAAAAACAATACACCCATCAAGCATCATGGCACTGTATAAGTATTTAGAAACAGTCGTATGACTTGATTCAGTTGGTCAGGTTGAGGCTCAGCAAAATGATGTGTCAAAGCATAAACAAAGCTAAAGAAATCCTATGCAGTACAGAAGTAATTTGCATTTGAATACATGGTGTGGTATTCTTTTATACAGTATGTACAAGCACACAATTTCACTGTATGTGAACAGAATCGCTCATGAATCGTAGACGTGCCTAGTTCTACTTTATTCAGAACTTCACTAGTTAGTGTCTGATTTTTTTTTTGTTTAATATCTGTATACTGTTGTTTTTGCTGTTATCTTCCCTGATATGAACTGGGGGATTCATGCACTATTCCTGCAATTTCACAAACTTGTGAAAATGAAACAATAGTCTTTTCAACCCGGCTCATTGAAAACACGCCCTGCAGCGTGTTGGACATGTCCGAAACACTGCACCATGGAGGCGTACGGGGTGCATTCTAACCAGATGCCTAAGCCAACTCAATGCTCCCCTCAATGTGGAGGAGCAGCAGTTCTACTCTGAGCTCCTCCTGGATGTCTGAGCTACTCACCCTATTGCAGAGGGAGAGCCACGGTACGCTGTGAAGATCATTTCAGTCGCTTTTATCCACTATCTTACTCTTTCGGTTACTACCCAAAGTTCGTGACCATAGCTGAGGGTTGGAACGTAGATCGACTGGCAAGTTGAGCTTTGCCTTGCATCGCTGCTCCCTCTTCACCAGAAAGACCGGCACAAGCTCCGCCTAACAGCAGAGGCTGCAGCGATCCGCCTGTCGATCTCCCACTCCATCCTTCCCCCACTCGTGAATAAGACCCTGATATACCTGAACTCCTCCACTTGGGGCAGGACCTCATTCCAGACCCAGAGGGTGCACCTCACCCTTTTCTAGCTGAGAATCATGGCCTCGGACTTGGAGGTGCCGATTTTCATCACGGCCATTTTGCATTCAGCTGCGGATCACTCCAATGTGAGCTGGAGGTTCTGGATTGATAAAGCCAAAAGGACATCATTCGTAAAAAGCAGAGACGAGATCATATAGCCACCAAACCAGAACCCCTCAATGCCACGGCTGTGCCTAGAAATTCTGTCTATAAAAATTATGAACAGAATCAGTGACAAAGGACAGCCTTGGTGGACTCCAACCCTCACCAGAAACGAATTCGACTTCTTGTTACCAATGTGGACAAAGCCCTAGCTCCGGTGATACAGAGACCGAATGGCCCGTAGCAACGGTACAGCGTACTCCACAAGATAGCCCGCGGGACATGTCAAAAGCCTTCTCTAAATGCACAAAACACATGTGGACAAATTGGGGAAACTCCCATGGCCATCCAGGATCCTGTAGAGTGTATAGAGCTGGTCCAGAGTTCCACGGCCAGGACGAAAACCACATTGTTCCTCCTGAATCCGAGGTTTAACCATCGGTCAGCTCCTCCTCTCCAGTACTCCTGCCTAGACTTTCCCGGGTAGGCACACGTGTGTAAATCCACGAGAATTGGAACGCACCCTCCGGTCCCCCTTTTTAAAAATTGAGACTACCACACCGGTTTGGCAATCCAGAGGTACAGCCACCAATGACCACGCAATGTTGCAGAGACGTGTCAACCAAGACCGTCCGACAACATCCAGAGCCCGGAAATATTAAGGGTGGATCTTATCTACCCCGGAGCCCGACCAGTGAGGAGCTTTTTGACTACCTCATTGACCTCAGCCCCAGTGATAGGTGGCTCCCAGCAAAACCCCAGGGCCTTCCTCCTCCACGGAGTGCGCGTTTGTGGGATTGAGGCGGTCCTCAAAATATTCCTTCCACCTACCGACAACATCAGCCTTTGCCCCAGGAGGGATCATAGGCGTAGATAGATAAAGCGATCCTGACAACATCCCCAGTTGAGGAGAGCAGCTCCCCACTTGCACTGTACACAGTATTTATGGACTGGTTCCCACTCCTGAGGCGCATAGGAAACCAATAGTCGCTTTCCACGGCCTCACTGAACTCCTCCCACACCTAAGATTTTGCATCTGCGACAGCTCGGACGGCAGCACGTTTGACCAACTGCCCATCTGCTGCCACGGGAGTCCCACAGTCCAATAAGACCTGATAGGCCTCCTTTTTCAGTTGGAGGGCCCCCCCACAGCAGGTGTCCACTGCCGGGTTTGGGGGTTACCACCACGAAAGGCACCTATGACTAACTGAAAACTGCAAGTAAAAACTACCTGATAATGAAAATATGTATATGTTTATGTCTAACAGTCGAGTTTGGAAGACTTGCCTTTCATTTAATGCTTTATGACAGGGGAACGTCTTCAAAGCAGAGGACTTTGTACTTTTTAGGTTTGAGAACATAATTGGCATTTTTTGAATAGTTAATTTCAAGGGGGAAAAAATTAAAGTTGTTGACAATGAAAATTAATAGTTATTCTAATAAAAAGAAGTGCTAACAGGAAATAACTAACATGTACTGCAACTAGTAACAGGGTATTTTCTTCAATAAAAACTACAGGTGCACTCAGAGTGCAAGGTATCGGAGTCACTCAGCATGGATAATATAGCAAATAAATAGACTCTATAGGAGTTGTAATTGGTGCTAATATTACAATGTTATGCTGCCCCATGATGCAGCATGGGCAGCAGTTTAAAACCAACGATTGGGGTTGGCTGGCTTTGTGGGGCACTTTTGACACATGCATGGTGGGTGGGAATTAACCAGTTATGAACTAGGTAGAAAAATCAGCTGGGGATAATCATTGGGCCAAACAGATAAACCCATACATACAGTAAACATTTCAGCCATAAAGATTCCTAGTGGAGATGCACTAGGACTAGTAAGGGACACGACGTGTTGACTCTTCTGGCCACTCACCCACAGATATAGATGTGTGCATTTTCCTTATGTATCTGCCTCCAGACATCTGTCTTGTTCTTCTTCAGGAGATGCTGCACATATATCTACAAATTTTATACAAAAAATATTTTGAAAAGTTAGGATTATTTTCAGTGGATTCCGGCATGTAAATTCAAATATCATAAATAAATTAGCACTGGACATGTGCTTTTTTTTTTTTTTTTTTTTTTTTAAAGCTCCCGCCCACAAAGAGGCTCGGGTGCTAAAGGAATGCTTCCGTCTGTCCATCACACTTTAGTTCCTGGACATTCACTTGCCGTGCACTGAAGCTGAGGCTGTCAAACTTGGTATGCTAGCTCACTACAAGTGCTAGGATGAGTTTGTGTGAGTGACCTTGACCTACTTTTCAAGGTCACAACGGCAAATGTACATTAGGTTTCTGGATATTTACTTGCCGCATGCTCAAGCCGGGGCTTTCAGACTTCTATGCTTGTTGTATATTGGCATATTATTTCAGCAGGAGCATCTGGACCCCTGTGGTCTATTTATTTATTTATTTTGAAGAGTAACATAAATTACATGATTGCACTATGGTGTTATCACTGAATTTCATAGCAGATTTATTTATGAAATTTTATCTGCTATTCACTTTTTTTTTTTTTTTTTTTTTTTTTTTAAATAAATTAATTAATATCACAACCCAGAACAACAAAAACAGTGGACTCTCCTTCAGCATCAGCCCTGCAACATTCAGGCAGATTCTAAACACTCTCTGGAAGGCCCACTTTACCCAGTGCTCGAGTCATAACCTGTGAAACTGGGCTTATTTGCTTCTTTCTTATCATTCCAATAAGTTTACGTCCCACTCCACCTCTCTCATCCCCTTGGCTCAGAGCGGGGAGAGGGGGTGGTGGAGGTAAAGTTTTTGAACAGCCAGCTGTTTAAGAATTTAAATGCCTGGAATTAGACTTCCATTCTGAGACACAATCCTAATTTGCTTCAGAGATACCATACAATGGCTCGTATGTTTCCTTCCTTCCAAGCTGGGCTATGTAGAGAGAGACAGAGGGAGGAAAAAATAAATAAATAAAAATAGTAATTGCCCTACCTTATGCTCCTGGTCCCTTGAGAAGGCCACATTAAGCACCAGCACGTCAGACTTCACAAATGCCCCCAGTTTCTCCTCGTACAAGTAGTCTTCGGCTTCATGACGGCAGCCGTAGTACAGAATAGTCTCTCCCACATCCTTACCTGAAAGCAGAAAAAAAATTAAAAAAAATGTATGACCAGCCACTAAATTAAACTGCAACAACAGCAACATAGGGAGGATTCTGGAAGTTTTGGGGTCGGTGGTGCATTGGTTTGGGAGCCCCAAGCTCATGATCAGGAAGTTGTGGGTTGCTAAGAACCCTGGACAAGGTCTTAAGCACAAGTATGCCTTTGTCCATCCAGCAGTATAAATGGGTACCAGTAAATAAATCTGGGAAGATAACTTGTTACAGACTGAGGAGCCAGTAAGCCTCGGGTGTAAAATCCCAAAAGACACGCCTCTGAAAATTTTGGACCAACACGTCCAATTCTTTTGTTTTTTTGCTATACATTGAAGACATTCAGGTTTGTGAATAAAAGATGGGACACACGACCAAAATTTCCTCTTTTACTTCCTGATTGAACCTAGAATTTAAGTTTAGCTGTGTTAAACAACTTACAACCATGAACCTTTAGTTTGAACCCATGCACTTTTCAAAAATATTGGAACATGTAACTTCTTGCTTGCTGTTAATAATTCTGAACGTGGGGTGGGGGGGGTGGGGGAGTGGCGTTATTCAATACAACAATTTGAAATGTCCTGAAAAATAAAAATAAAACTGGTGTACTGGTGATGAACAGATATCAAAAGGGTTGCCAAAAAAAACTGTATAGCAGCTGACAACGACCAAATGCGTTGTGTATACAAACAAAATAATTAGCTTTGTTGTTCCACTTAATCATTAATAAATCAGAATAGAGCAGCTGCAGCATCTACCTTGCTCTTTCAGCCAGGCTCGCTCTTGAATGAAGCCCATGAATGGTGCGATGCCTGTACCGGGACCAACCATGATGACTGGGTTGCTGGCCTTGAAGGGAAGCCGGAATTGGGACTTGCGGATGTACATGGGCACTGTAGCCTTGTGTCCGTTGTCTGTAGGCAATTTGGCCTTAAGCCAGTTGGTAGCGACGCCCTTGTTGATGCGGTTCGTCTTAGTCTTGTACTCAACCACCACGGCACAGATGTGGATGCTGTTTGGGTGAACCTGTCACAAGAGGGCGCTGTTTAGCAAGTCACATGATACAACATAAACGAAAGGAGATCGAGGCTGATGAGAGACACCTTGGAGGAGGATGCGATGGAGTAATAACGAGCTTGCAGGCGGGGCAGAAGTTCACACAGGTGGTCAATGGGTGGCCGTAGGGATGGCAGATCTTCCAGGATGGCCAAAATATTCCGACATGCATCCAAGACCCAGCTCTGGTACAGTGACTAATGAAATATAAACAAAGCAACAAACATGAGATAGAGAAATAGGAAACTACTAATGAAACATTTTTAAGTTATAATTGAAGTGTGACACAGATATAAATAAATGATCTCTCCAGAATGAAATTAAGGCCTGTGACTGTTTGATTATAACCATTTGCTAACTCTGTTATGGCCATTAAGATGATGTTGGAGCGTCATAATATGGTATACAGTCATCCCTCGCAATATCGTGCTTCAGGTTCTGCGGCTTCAGTGCATTGCGGATTTAAAAAAAAATATTCATCGAAAAGAAAAAAAAAAAAGAAAAAATAAGGGAAAAGTTCAGGAAAATTCCGCGAGGGGTCGCTACTGACTTGGATCCTAGCCTCTTCTTCATGTGTTAACATGAATGCTGGGAAAATCGATCCTACTTCGCGGAAATTCGTTGTTCGCGTAGGGTCCCCATTAACCGCGAAAAGTGAGGGATCCCCGTAATCATTAATTCTGCTCAGATTTAAACTTGACAGTTACAATCATCCTCAACTTCAACTGGTTTGTAGGCAATAAGATGCATATTAAGTCACCATAATGGAAACATGCCTTGCCCTCAGGTGAAGACGACGCCATCTTGCGCATGTTCTCTTGGTCTTTGGGGTCGGTAGCATACTGGGCGAGCTCATAGAGAACGTTGGTGCGTGGTGGGTTAGTGATGTCCAGGTAATGTGTTAGAGCTGTGCGATACGTGGTAGGGCATGGGAATGGGTGTTTCTTATTGGACTCCTCTGAAAAATGAAACAAAGCAAAAATAACACACTTTAGCATTCATTTTGAAGAAATATTTAAAAAATTTATCCGCCACCATGTCTGTTACCAATGTATTTCACAGTAGTGTAGTGGTCAGCACAGCCACCTCACAGTATGAAGGTTCTGGGTTCGAGTCCCGAGCTCAGGCATTTCGGTGTGGAGTTTTCAATCTATTCCCATGTTTGTGTGGGTTTCCTCTGGGTATCCAGTTTCCTCCCACAGTCCAAAGACATGCACTTTAGGCTGGTTAGCCGTTTCAAATTGACCCTAGATGTAAATGTGAGTGTGAATGGTTGTGTGTGTGCGCATGTATGTTGCTCTGTAATGGTCTGGCAAGCAGTTCAGAAAATACCCCGCACTCATTCAGTGTTGGCCGAGATAGGCTTCAGGCTCTCTGTGACCCTAATAGGATTAAGCAGTTCATCAAATGAGTGGGTGAGAATGAGTGACTCTGTTTTCATAGGCATGGAACATGAACATGGTTGTCGTGTGTTTATGCCCGAGTTGATGCTGATGACCGGCATGCCAACATGCAGGGGAAAAAAAAAAAAAAAAAAAAAAAAAAAAAGTCCATACACCCCTGCACAGAGTTGCACAGAGTAAAAACATAATGTAACTCAGGTAGGCACACAAACTTTCATCAAGCAAAAAAAAAAACAAACATGAAGGTTAACACAGAACATGAACTCATAATACGGATAATTAATCAAACTAGACAGGTGATACAAATGAATTCAGAAATTTCGAAAGTGAAAGGCAGTGAGAAGAAACCCATGTGTTAACCTTTCTTGCTTTTGCTCTAGAGCGCATTCAAGAAACGCAGTGTGGGTTTATTTACTGGCTGCAGGGTTGAAGATGATTCATTCCCTCAGGAAGCCTTGGCCACCTATCAATACAGGTATCTATCTGGCACGCTGCCTTTTGGCAGTTTTTTAATTAAATTTTATAATGTGGAAATCTGGAGAATGAGAAACAATGTACCTTGAAGTCTGGCGATATTATTTTAAAACAAAATACAAATGATTGGCTGGTAGAAAAAATATATTTTTATGCTATTGATTTCAATGGCTTTGATTTTCTTTCTGGATCCATTGATTTTTGCTGACACCATAATTGTTCTTATAGATTTTATTGGACATTATATTTAATTTAGTTATGTAATTATTATACAGTTGAACCTTGGTCCAAGGCACCCCGATGGTACGGATATCGGATACAACGGACATCCCCATCGGTCTGCAAGTTCGGATTTTATCCAGTAGGTGTCTCTAGAGCACCAGTGTTCACAAGCCTGAGCTGTGATCTGTGCTGTATGCTGTTTTCGCCAGTGTTTGTGAAGAATTTTGAGTTAAAAACAAACGGTAAGTGATATTAGAAAATCAAAAGAAAAGTCACAAAAGTTTGTTGTGCAGTTTGATGTTGAGTCTAGTAAGGGTAATGTACGTGCTCATATGACCATGAAAGTACACGGTGTGGAGATAATGTCCGCCACCGATAAGCTTGCTCGCCACATGGGAATAAACTGTAAGGCTTCCACAGGTTGGTTGTGGCGGTTTAGAAATCGTCAC
>JAQNCB010000008.1:28479740-28491280 GCA_030068295.1 Euristhmus nudiceps | reverse complement strand
TCATACACACTGCATACACAGACTCATACACACACTACATACACAGACTCATACACACACACTACATACACAGACTCTCACACACACTACATACACAGACTCATACACACACTACATATACAGACTCATACACACACTACATACACAGACTCATACACACAGTGCTACTACAAGTACTGTTCTTCGAAAAGAAATATGCTGACAGTGATTAGTTTTATTGTTATTTTATAGGAACAATTTCTGTGCTTGATTGTATATATATATATCAAATGCAAAAACAATAATTTGAACATAACATAAGATAAAATAGCAACAGGTATTAATAAAGTAACACACAGAATGAATAGTGTTTTATGAACAGAACAGCAGTAGTAAACAGTGCAACTATTCAAAGCAATAACAGATCAAATTCAGTACAGAAGAGTGCAGAGTATAAATAAATAAAAAAAACCAGTATATATAGTATGATAAATTCCTCATTAAGTTCTATCTATTAAATTTTGCAAAGTTAAGTTGTTTTTGCTAATTATTTGAATAAATCTATCAAAAAAGTAATGAAGGCATTTGGCTAAACTGTGGAAATATACACAAGTTATATATTATTATTATTATTCATTCATTTATACATCTTCTTGTATCACTTAATCATAATTAGGGTTGCAGGGAGTCTGGCGCCCCTCTCAGTCGACTCGGGGCGAGGGGGGGTACACCCTGGACAGCTCGCCAGGCCATCATAGGACCATTATTATTATTATTATTATTATTATTATTATTATTATTATTAGTAGTAGTAGTAGTAGTAGTAGTAGTGGTAGTATATATAATTTGTACAAATCTGATTATTTTCTTGCTTGTAAAAGTAAACATTGTGAGAAAATGACGTGGGTGTGTCTTATCAGATTTTCCAAACAGGGTTGCTCAGCAGGTTTTTGTTGGGTGTTGATGTCATGAGAGCACGTTTAGTTTAAGTGGTATCGGTTGGAACACAGACAGAGAAAACAAATTAAAAATATCTCTTTTAAATTACCACAGCAGGTCAACTAAATACTACAACTACTACTTATAATAATAATAATAATAATAATAATAATAATAATAATAATAATAATAATAATAAAAATAATAATAATAAGATGGAGATGAAAAGAATAGTAGGAAGAAGAAGAGGAGGAAGAGGAAGAAGAAGAAGAAGAGGAGGAGGAAGAAGGAAAAACCCCTGTAATGCATGTTTGGACCTTTATGTGCTGAAAAATTTCACATAACATTGTACACATATAAAATAGAGAAAATGCCACAGGAACTCATCTAATAGTGGACAACTGTAATAGTATAAAAATACATCAAACCTACAACAGACATCACAATAATTTCTTTATACATTGTCTTTCTTCAAGTCCTTTCACATTCTTCTAGATGTAGGTCTTAGTTAGTATGGAAGACCTCTGGGACGCTGTGACATAGCTGTGCACTGAATTACTCCCAGTTGATAATTTAGACTTGACTGACTGATACTTGAGGGATGGAACTGGATCATTGTGCGATAGGCAAGAACTACAGAGAAGTCCTCCTCCCAACATTAAGAGCAATCCGGCTCCCCATCCAATGTACAGCGAAGCCCCCAGCTCGCGCTTTTGGGTGTCAGTCAATATGGGGTTGTAGAACTCGCTCATGATCCTGCTGGCTGTCCAGGACACAGGAATGAAAGCAAGGATACCTGCAATCATTAGAACGACTCCTGCAGCCATAGATGCCTTCATTTTGCTTTTTCCTTCAGGAACAAAATTGGTGCACTTGCCAGCAATAAAGGCGATAAAGATCCCAATAACGCCCACCAACAGAGCGATGATCACTAGCGCACGGGCAGCCTGCAGGTCTGAACTTAAGGCGAGCATGGAATCGTAGGCTTTGCATTGCATCTGGCCTGTGCTCTGCACCACGCAGCTCATCCAGATTCCCTCCCAGTACACCTGAGATGTCACAATGTTGTTTCCAATGAAGGCTGAGACCCGCCACAAAGGCAGGCCGCAGATGATGATCACCCCGATGTAACCGATTAGAGCAAGTCCGCATCCCAGCATCTGGAGTCCCATTGACGCCATTTCCAAATCAAATGCATGTAACACTCAGTAATAGACTCTTTCTCGCCCGCATAGATTCAGTTTGAGATTGTGCTTCGCTTCCAGTTAATGGTAAAGACAACAGGAGGTGTGCGTTGTCGTTTAGGGCCGTCTCATCCATGACAATACCAGCTTTACAAGATTCTTTATGTTATGGACAATGTGAGGTGGGGGGTCACTTTTAGTTCAGAAGAATAGGTTTCAAGCCTGTGGTTGAATTATTTGCAGGAAAATACAGAATGCACCTGGTAATATGCAGATAAACCGGTTTTGCCTTTACCCTAGTCTGTGAGCAAACACACTCTCAGAGATGTAAGTGCAAGTACAGAGCACCACTGAATGGATTACAACACAACAGGATAATAAATGGATACAGTGGGTATAGAGAACAGTAGTCCACTTCAAAATATTCACATATATTGCTTTATAGCCCAAAGGGAAGAAATCTGATATTTACTCAATACAACTTATAACAGGCAAGTGTAATATTTAAAATAATAATAATAATAATACTAATAATAATTAAAAAAAAACTTGTAAACTGACACAGATTAAACCAACCACCTACTTGATTGCACACCAAGATAAATGGCTTCATCTGTGATCAGGTGTAACCATTCTGATAAGTCGAGCGAAAAATGCAGATATTCCTTGAGAATTCTAATGCTAACCGAAAGCAAACAAACAGCTACAAGTGGCAAGGCTCTGTCAAAACATCTCAGGGATTAAAGGAATTTTAAAATTCCTTCATTTGTTTTCTTCATTCATTCATTCATTCATTTTCTGAACTGCTTAATCCTAACTAGGGTCGCAGGGAGGCTGGCGCACCATCTCAGCCGACTCTGGCCTCTGCCGGAAATTTGTTAATGGAAAGATGTTTCATCTTCCAAAATGACAATGCTCTGAAGCACAGAGCAAAGTTGACTACACAGTGCCTGAAGGAGAAAAAAGGTGAATGTTCTTTGCACGGCCTCGTCAGTACCCAGACTTCTACTGAGATTGCAGTCTACCAACAGTAACCATCCAATTTGACTCATTTTGAAGAGTTCTGTAAAGAAGAGTGGGCAAATACAGCAGTCTAGAACTGCAAGGGCAGCACGGTGGCGCAGTGTTTAGTACATCTGCCTTACAGCAAGAAGGTCCAGGTTTTAAGTTCTGGGCTCGGTGAGGGCGTATCTGTGTGGAGTTCTGCATGTTCTCCCCGTGCTTGCTTGGGTCTCCTCTGAGTTTCCTTCCGGTGCACTGCATTCTTCATACAGTTGAAAGACATGCACAGCAGGCTAATTGGGCTTTTAAGAGCCTAGAGGCTCATCAGGCCAGTTTCCCTGGTTTATGTAGCGTGAAGCGACTAGGAGTTCAATTCCTCCTGGATGGGACGCTGGTCCATCGCAGGTTACCTTCCCAGTGTTTATTACTGGTACCCATTTATACTGCTGGGTGAACAGAGACACACTTTGTCAGGACGTTGCCAGCGAGACGCGCCGACACCATGATGATTTTTGTAAAGCTCCATACGCAGATTACGTGGCAGATCCACAAAACAGGGGTGAGAACAGGATGCAGCCAAAGTCTTTATTAACACAGTCCAAAGACCAAAATCACCTTAACACAAACTACTAAAAGACTTAACAAAACAAACCTGGAGAAACATGACTTGGTACACACATAAACTTGAACAGAACGCAACAGAAGACATGAAGACAATGTTCCAGCAAAAAACTGAGAAAACTGGCTTCCTTATATACACCCAAACATAAACACATAACCAGAAACAGCTGAACCAAGACAGATAATTAGGGACGCAGTGAAGCCTCAACTCCGCCCTCTGGTGGTGGGGAGAAGTCACTACATGGGGTTCATGACAGACAAAATGCAGAGATCGTGACACACTTGTGGTTAAGACCTTACCCAGGGTTCTTAGCATGGTGGGGGTCTAACTGGGATTCAAACCCATGACCACCTGATCATGAGCCCAGCACACAACCACTACACCACCGGCTCCGTAGGCTAATTGGCTGTTCCAAAAATTGCCCCTTTGTGTGAGTGTTTGTGTGTGTGTGTGTGTGTGTGTGTGTGCGTTGGCCCTGTGATGGTCTATCAAGCTGTTTGTGGGTACCCACCATCGTTCAGTGCAGGCTGAGATATGCTTCAGCCTTGTTGTGTCCTTAATTGGATTAAGAAGCTCAGCAAATGAGTGAGTAAGTGGATGTACAAACATGGCAGGGAGATATCGTATCCCAACAGACTCAGGTCTGTAATCATAGCAAACGTTATTTTTTGTTTTTCTTCTGAACTGTTGCAATTATATCTTTCAGGCTGTTAGAAGTTGCATTGAGTAAATAGAGGCGAGAAAATATTTCTCTGAGTGTCTTAATTTCAGGTTGCAAAACAAGAAAATGTGAATATCCATGTGAAAATCTACTGTTTTCGTTACTATCATTATTTGTACCTGGAGCCAAACTCAGCTGACTTCAGATCAGAGATAGGGTACACCCTAAACAGGTTGCTGGCCTATTACAGGGCTAACACAGACACAAACAACCATTCACAGCCTCACTTATGGCCAATTTAGAGCAGCTAATTAACATAACTTGCATGTCCTTGGATTGTTTAAGAAACCCAGAGGACCAGGAGTGAACTGATACAAGTACAGAAATAGCATGTAAACATCACTCAATAAGAACTTTGGCTGAGGTCCAAACTTTCTCACTATGAGGTAACAGTGCCATATTTTATAAAGTCTCATACATAACATGCATTAAAACAATGCCTATTGATCAATGTCCCCTCTAATTTTTCATGTGTCTGGGTATATACACAAGCTCCTTGAGCAGACTGAGGACCACTGCGAGCAACATCAGATGTGCACGCTGTGGCCAAACACACCAGTATCACACCTGTTCAAAACCTTGGATCATAGTAAGCTGCATGGCTTATTAAAAGAGCAACAATTTTCATTTGTTTACTTTTAATATAAGTGATTTGGCCCACGTCAAATGAAAAGACCAAAATCTTGTTGTTCATGAGATGTGTAGTATTGAAGAGTGAAGAGTCCTGCTTTGGCCATGGGAAGAGTCCTGCTTTGGCCAAGGGAGGAGTCCTGCTTTGGCCATTTGAAGAGTGAAGAGTCCTGCTTTGGCCATGGGAAGAGTCTTGCTTTGGCCATTTGAAGAGTGAAGAGTCCTGCTTTGGCCATGGAAGGAGTCCTGCTTTGGCCATTTGAAGAGTCCTGCTCTGGCTATTTGAAGAGTGAAGAGTCCTGCTTTGGCCATGGGAAGCGTCCTGCTTTGGCCATTTGAAGAGTGAAGAGTCCTGCTTTGGCCATGGGAGGAGTCCTGCTTTAGCCATTTGAAGAGTGAAGAGTCCTGCTTTGGCCATGGGAGGAGTCCTGCTTTGGCCATTTGAAGAGTGAAGAGTCCTGCTTTGGCCATGGGAAGATTCTTGCTTTGGCCATTTGAAGAGGCATGCTTTGGCCATTTGAAGAGTTCTGCTTTGGCCATGGGAAGAGTCCATGCTCGGGGTCAGATTTTGTTTTTTTTTGACAGCTCATTCCTTTTCTTTCTGTCTTTTGCGCTCTCCAACAATAACGTTCCAATCCCTCACCCCATCTTGAGTCTTCGTACAATTCCAACAGCTTTGAAATTACTTTTCTGTCAAATGTGATGCTTGAGGTGGTCCAACTTCCATTCAGTCCACATTTTTCCCTCCGAAAACTCACTTGCTCCTTTGACTTCACTGCATGTTTCGCAGAGTAGACCTTCCTCACTCGAAAAAAAAAATCTCACCCAGTTTCACCACTTGTTCTTCTATTTGCACACACTCCGACAGCCATTCCATCTTAAAAGAACCACATTTCTTTTTTACTTTCGCTTGGTGAGTGGGTGTGTCGCCGCCCGATTGTTTCGCCATGATAACGGGTTAGCATTTGCTCTTAACGCCGCCACACTGTTGTTAGCTCGCTAACCTGCACGGTGCATATGGGCGGGGCACATATGCAAGCGCTGTCAATGCTATGAGTGGCTGCATAGCGTAAGTGAACCATATCGTATCATTGGCTGGACACCTGTCACTCACTGAGTTAAAACAGAAAACAATATTATTGGTCTAATTAATTAGATTAGATTAGGTCTAACATTAGATATTAATTAATACATTTCTCTTGAATTTTATTTTATGCGCTGCATAGATTTTCTTGCGCGCTGAGAATGTGAAAGCAGTGCGCGATTACTCAAGTGTGCAGCTTAGAGGGAACATTGCTAATGATGCTAGCCGCGTCATATATTTGCTCCAACTAGCAAGCCAAACTGGTTTGGGGGAATTTTTTCTTTTTGACAAGGAGCAATAGACCTTGCAATGCATGGCATATCACACATAACCCACTCAGACAACTTCCGGGATGGTACAGTGTTGTTTTTGAAGAAGCTTGCAATTTACTTCATGGGCTGACCAAATACTCACGCACTCACAAACTGATTGCTTCCATATAGCCATTTCGAGCCCAACATCTTTAAACCCATCAATGTAATCCCAACACCTGATACAACCAACCCTTCTTCATTCCTTTCTCTCTGTAAACAAAGAATCAGTCAGAGATGAGTTTCTGGAAAGTTTGTGAACCGAAGTGATGTTATCTCAGCCATCAATGTACTAGCTTTACCAGATTCTTTGATGTACAAACAATGTAGGGTGGGGGTCAAGCTGAAAAAGAGCTCTCTTTACAAGCTTACGATTGCAACTCTGAAAAGAATGCATTTCAGGAAGTATCGGAATACTGTATGAAACAACTGGTCTGTATGCAGACTCACTGAGCCTTCAAATATGGAGGTAGTAATCTAAAGCATTGTACAATTTGGAAGACTATACAGTGCAATAAAAAGTGGACACCGAGGCTTATTTTCTGGAAATGGTTGGTTGTTGATCGAGAAGAAAACCCAGGCTAAATTTTCTTATTTAAATGGATCCATTCACTTCCCAGCAACATTTAATAACCATGGAATGCAGTGTTATTTCATGGAAATAAAGTGGAATCTGCCGCAAAGTCTTTCTGAAACTATTTGCTTACTCCTGTACACGAGTGTCAGGGAGCCCTGCTGTGGGCACCATGATATTAATAAACATCCCCATATTTTTATTTTTTCTTGTAATCATATGCATCCTTCTGTTTCTTAACACATAATCTTCCACTTTTTATGAAGGGGTGGGGGTTCACAAGAAAAATATTTATATATTTATTATATGTTTATATTCAGCCAAAATGAGCTGATAATGGAAAAAATAACGAGATATGCTATTTACTAGTGATCCTCCATCGCTGTTCGAGTTTATTGTTGCACTGTCTATAATAGATGCATACCAATGGAACAAAGTATTCGAAGACTTCTTTTAGGGGGGAAATACCATAGAGGATTAAAAATACAATAGTTCCAACATTTTTATTCTTAGTTGCCACATACAAGTCTGCTGTTATACAATTCTCTCTCTCTCAATGCACTGCAATGAGACCTGAAGTATTATTATTATTATTATTATTATTATTATTATTATTATTATTATTATCACGTTTGGTGTCGGAGAGCATAAAAATCTGTGTATACCTTTTTCTTTCGAGGATCTTCATGAACAATTTAATGGCCCAAATTCAAACACATTCAGTAAAACACACATCAAGTTGTTTCTGTCGAACAGTTTAATTTTAATGTGCAAACCTTTAACATACAATGATACACTTATTGCACAGCAATTCACACATAAACAAATCATGGGAAAAAAGAGGCTTTTTTTCAGCTTTACATTTTTAAAAGAGAACATTATTTGTTTTAAACTTAGTACATTAGTTTATATAAAAACATCACATTCTTTCCATTCAATGACATCCTTCTGCCTTTATGCTTCAATTCTGGATCTGTTTCAACATTATCCTTATGCTCATGCTTATAATACAAGTTTTAAATGCTAAGCCACACAGCAGAACAGTCACATATTTTCTCACAGCAAAGTACTGATGCCCATCTTTGCACCTCTTGCATCGTTCTTCAGTAGAACAAGAAGAAATGGAGAGTGCCGAACATAATTAAGGAAAGTAAAAGTCTTTGCCTTGGTACTTCCATGCTCATACGTAGGCTCTGCTGGTGGCACCAGACCGTGGCTGGGAGTACTTGTAGTTATGCTTCTCCTCTTGGGGTGGGCAGGAACTGCAGAGAAGACCACCACCAATAATCAGAAGTGCAGCAGCGCCAAAGCCAATATAGAGTGCAGCCCCCAGCTCTCTCCTCTGAGCATTCATGAGTATAGGGTTGTAGAAGTTTTGGACAATGGTGCTGGTGGTCCAGCACACTGGGATAAGGACCAGGATTCCTCCAATGATGAAAGCGACACCACTGGCAATGGCCACCTTGACCTTTTTACTCTCTTTCTCCACAAAGTTGGTGCACTTGCCTCCACTGACGGCCAAGAGAACTGCTACCATGCAGACGAGGATGGAGATGATGGTCAGAGCTCGGGCAGCCTGCAGATCCTGTTGCAGTGCCAGCATAGAGTCGTAGATCTTACACTGCATCTGGCCTGTGCTCTGCATGACACAATTCATCCACAAGCCCTCCCAGATGACCTGTGCAGTCACAATATTTGCTCCAATGAATGCCGTTACCCTCCACATGGGAAGAGCGCAAACAATGATGGCTCCCAAAAATCCAACAATGCCAAGGCCAAAGCCCAGCATCTGGCGACACATAGACACCATTTTGATTGTCTTTGAGTGCTGTGAAAGCTTCTGGTGTTCTTCACACTTGCTAAGATGGCAGAAAAATAAAGAAGATACTAGGAACGGTTGGTTATATGGTGCTTTTAGAAGGGTGGGGCTAAAACTCTGGCCTGAAACCAGTTGTCAGGACTGGTGTCAAGCCTGACGAGATTCCATTGAACACTTTGAAGCGAAAATAGTTTCGATGAGATGTGAGCTTGTCTGAAAATATTTGAACGTAAACAGGTATCAGGTAGCCCATTGAAAGGGATTGGCAGTTCATCGGCAGAAAGGCAAAGCCTCCTTTGAAAGGATACGAAATTAACAGCTGATTCAACCTCAAATAATAATAATGTTTTTTATGTATTTATTTATAAATTTGGTTCATTTAAGCATAAAAAGTAAAAATAAAAAGGCAGTTAGGTAATTTTAAGCCTGGGAAGACACTTGCTTGGAAAGCACGCAATTTCCTTGACAAAGTATGGCGCTCAGGCTTGAACAACAACCTAAAAATCCACCTTGCTTCTTGTTTTCTGCCATTTTCTCCCCAATTTTAGTCGTATCCAATACTCAACAGTCAAGCATTGCCTTCACTATCCCATCACCACCACCAACCAGCAAGGGCCATAAGCATGCGCATGCCCACTCCATGACATGTGATGTTGCCACCCGCCTCTTTACCAACTGCTGCTCATGCGTATTTGGAGGCAACCTAACACACTCGTAGGGAAAGTGTTATCTGCTTCCTTTTACAAATAAGCTCACAGATGCTCATGATTGACTGGTGATCACTTTCAGTGACAGGAAAGTGAGTGTATGCCATCCCATCCATGACAGCTGTCCCAATTAGCTTCCATGGACTCCAGGTTGTCAATGGCTGCAGAATGAACCTGGATTCGAATCAGTGATCTCCAGGTTGATAGTCATGCTCCGTGTCGAGGTGTTACTCGGTAGCCTTCAATCAGCCATTGAGCCCATCATCCTATATGGTGCTGAAACTTGAACCTTGACAGTTCGCCAACAGCGGGTGCTATACAGCACATACACAAACCATCTGTATCATAAACATCATTCATTTTCTGGACTGCTTAATCCTAATTAAGGTCGCCGGGAGGCTGGCGCTCATCTCAGCCAACTCTGGGCGAGGACAGGGTACACCATGGACAGCTCACCAGGCCATCGCAGGGCCAACGCTCACACAACCATTCACACACACACTCATACCTAAGGGAGATTTGGAACAGCCAGTTAGCCTACTGTGCATGTTTTTGGACAGAGGGAGGAAACCGGAGTACCTGGAGGAAACCCACGCAAGTATGGGGAGAACATGCAAACTCCACACAGAAACGCCCAGGCTGGGAATCGAACCCAGGCCTTCTTGCTGTGAGGCGGACGTGCTAACCACTACACCACTGTGCCACCCCTGTCATAATAAATTGTACAACAATAATATTACAAAATGATCCTTGTGGTGGCTCAGTGGTTAAGGCTTTGTCTTACTGCTCAGAAGGTCAGAGGTTCAAGCACCAGTACTGCTCAGCTGCCCCTGTTGGGCCGTTGAGCAAGGACCTTAACCCTCAAGTAGTCATTTATACCAAAAGATAATAAAACATTTTAAGTAGGTTGCTCTGCGTAAAGATGTCTGCAAATTGCTGAAACGTAAAAATGCTTCTAGTGAATGCTAACTTTTAAACCCCCGAACTGCAGAGCAGACAAGTACTGTAAGTATAAATGGTAAAAAAATGTGATGTCTGCCTTTGCTCCTCTTTTTTTGTAATGAAACTATAAGAAACTTAAAGAGCAGATCATTATGAAGAATATAAAAGGACCTCCAAAGTCCCCAAGAAGCCATTTATGCCCAGGCCAAAGCCCAGTATCTGGCGGTACATAAACATTGATTCTCTTTGAATGCTAATATTCTGTGAATGGATTTTATGGCAGTAAGGAATGTCCCACAACCAATGTGTTACATGGCAGCATTTTCTTGGAGCATTTCCAGTTTATTCTCAAGTAAACAATCAGGTTTGGTATCAGAACTGAGATGAAGTTGAGAAATTGAAGACAAACAGTTTTGGAGAGATGAAAGAAAATTTTGGAAAAACTGAAAGCAAACTGAAAGCAAACTGAAAGCAAACTATTAACTTGTGAAGTATCATGTAGATCTTGACAGGCAACTGGAAGATTACAGGCTATACGTCAGAAGCAAACAAAATTCCCCGAGAAACGGAAATGAAACTCGGAGCTATTTACACATTACCAGCATTTTCTTTTATTATTGTCGGAAAAAAGACACATTTTATATAAATATGTACATCTAAATTCATGCTGTAGTCCCTTTGCTTCCATATTTTTATACCCAGTAAAAGTGCAGTTCCTAAACACAAAATTCAACCTAGATACTTGTCACGTGTCTGAAACCGCTTTGTCGTCATGTCATCATGACAATAAACAGTTCAGCATTCTGAAATAAAAGTGTTGAAGGAAGGTGGGGCCTTGTAGCGGTTACAGATCTGGGCTCATGATCAGGAGGTCGTGGGTTCGAATCCCTGTGAGACTCCTACCGTGCTAGGACCCCTGGGTAAGGTCCTAACCACAAGTGTGCCTCTATCCACCCAGCAGTATAAATGGGTTCCAGTAAAAATACTGGGAAGGTAACCTGCGATGGACCAGCGTCCCATCCAGGA
>JAQNCB010000008.1:28437036-28449184 GCA_030068295.1 Euristhmus nudiceps | reverse complement strand
TTCTTTTACATCCCTCTCACCACAGACAGTGAGAGACACGGCCAGCCTTTGGTAACCCAGTTAGCGGCACTGGTGGGTCAGCAGTGACAACCCATTGACAATGGGGCTTGAACCCCCAACATTGGGATCAGTAATCCAGCACCTTACCACCAGGCCACCACTGCCATTATTATTAAATAATTAAATAAAGTTTGTCTAATTTTATCTATTTGTTGTGATAAAAATGTTCATCATGAATGACTTCAGCAGTAACTGACATATAACTGCTGATATACCTAGATAATACAGAAAAATAATTTATTTAGTCTTTTTTTTAGACAATTATATTCAGGTGTAGTGTTTGGTGCAGCAAGAAGGTTCTGGGCTCGGCGTAGGCGTCCCTGCGTGGTGTTTGCATGTTCTCCCTGTGCTTGTGTGGGTTTCATCTGTGTACTCCAGTTTCCTCCAACCCTCCAAAGACATGCACATTATGCTCATTGGCTGTACCAAATGAAAGGTTGTTTGCGACATCCAGCCTTTGCCCAGCATCGGCTGAGATAGGCACCTGCCTCCCCGTGACCCTGGTAGAAGGATTAAATATAGGTATTTGGAGATTCTATAAAATACTGGAGAAACTCAATAATTCGAAGTTAATTGAACTTTCCTTCGCCAAGAACTGGGACTCGAACCCAGGTCCTTGTTGCTGGGAGGCAGACATGCTAACCAGTGTCACCCTACTGAAATTTCTCATTCAGCACCCTAAGTCTTATCTGTCAGTTTATCAGTTTCCACAGACATGACCTGAAACTCCTATAAACAAACAACAACAAAAAAAAAACCCTCACAACCCTTTGCGCCATCTTCATTTCTGAGAAAATATTTTCATCATGTTAGCAGGAACAGTACCTGCTTTTCATCTGTGCTTGAACCAACAATGACATCATAACGCTGGGAGTGAAATCCACTGCACACCCTGACGCACGGATACAGTATGAGTATCATGCCTACTAAAGTTATGTGTGCCTTCCACGAACAGAAATGATTAAAAAAAAAATAGCACTGACACTACATTTTTCTGAGTGATGGAACATTTCTACTGTAAAACATCATTTACAGCCTGAGAATTCAGTCGGAGCTTCCCCATGAGCTTATGGTTGCTCTGAGCCTTTCTCTGTAATGTCAAGCAAGCTTTGCGGCACTCTTACAGGATTCCTGGCTCAAGACAAGAAAGTTTCTTCCACCAGATTGATCAGATTAACCCGAGAACGGTTACCTTCTAATTTGCTAACGTGGAAGGTAAACCCACGTGGAAGGTTTTACCCTAAATTAAATAATATGTAATGACATACTTGGAAGGTTAATATGTAATAACATAATGGAATATGTATATGAATATGTATACGAATAACATAATATGTAATAACATAATGGAAGGTTTTACCCTAAATTAAATAATATGTAATAACATACTTATAACATACTTATAATCACGCCGCCAGACGTATGAGTTACATAACCACCTCAATTACACCGGGTGAATTCCACCCTGGTAACCGTTCTAGGGTTAAATCAATAAAGACCGTTACACCTTTGTGCAGCACGGTGATGTTGTGGTTAGCATGACTGCCTCACAAGAAGCAAGAAGGTCCTGGGTTTGAGTCCCAGGCTTGGGCAATACTGTGTGGAGTTTTCGTGTTTTCCCAGTGCTTGAATACGTTCCATCCAGGTACCTGAATTTTCTCTGACAGTCCAGAGACATGCGCATCAGGCTAACTGGCTGTTCCAGATTGCCCATTGGTATGAATTTGAACGTGAACGCTTGTGTGTGTATCCGGTGAGCTGTTCAGGGTGTTCTTCATCTCAGATAGAGTCGGGGGGGACACTGTAGCCTCTGAGGATGAAGCGTTGTGGCAGATGAGTGAACGAGTGAGCAAGGATGTGTCTGTATATTCAGAGATATAACAGAACAAGCGAGTGTGTGAAATTTGGTGGCCCTGGAAAATGCATACGATACCATACCATACAAATGGATGTCATGGTAATAATAATAATAATAATAATAATAATAATAATAATAATAATAATAATAATAATAATAAGGAAACATTTCAGGATTCCTTATCTGAATGTGTTGAAAGACTGTTCTTTGGCAGGTGTGGAGAACATGGGGGAGGACTGCACTTCTACCATGCACTGGCTGTAACCGTGAGCTTTTCTGTTAAGGATTTGGTTGGTTGAGTTTCTGTAACTAAGTAACAGCAACAAAGAGACACATACATCTTTAACAACTCAATAACAGATGTACTGTGTGTACTCACTCACTCATCTGCCAAGCGGTTTAATCCTACTAGGGTGACAAAGAGGACAGAGCCTATCTCAGCCGACCGTGGGTGAAGACAGGGAACACCCTGAACAAATCGACAAAGCATTCGTACTCACACAAACATGTAGGGACAATTTGGAACGGCCAGTTAGCTTAATATACATGTCTTTGGGCTGTAGGAGGAAACTGGAGCACTCGGAGGAAACCCATGCACACACGAGGACAACCTGCAAACTCCACACAGAAATGACCAAGCTGAGCCTGGGACTCGAAGCCAGGGCATCTACACCGCTATTCTCAGAAAATATACTCCTGCACATGTGGCTCAGGCAGTGGTGGCTCTGTGTTTAAGAGTTACTGAGCCAAAGGTTCTGGGTTCAAACCCCAGTACCACCAGGTTGACACTGTTGCGCCCTTGAGCAAGGCACTTAACCCTCAGCTGCTCAAATGAAAACAATAAATGCAAGACACTATAGATGAGGGTGTATACCAAATGGAAAATGTACATGTATTCAATCATGCGGTGCGATGCTTTACATTATGAACATACAACAGATGGACTTTCTTTGACTTCAGACTCTGAATGTGTTGCGCCATCATATGACCATCGTATGACCAACATACGGTACACACAACTATTTACACTCATACACACACCTCGGGTCAATTTAGAGTAGCCAATTACCCTAATAAGCGCATCACTGTGTAGTAGTGGTTAACACGTCTGCCTTAAAGCAAGAACGTTCTGGGTTTGAGTCCCGGGCTCAGGGACTCTTTAGTTTCCTGCTACAGTACAAAGACATGCACACTGGGCTAATTATATGTTCAAAATTGCCTCTAGATGTGGATGTGAGAGTAAATAGGGCAGTGATGGCCTGTTGGTTAAGGCTCATACGAAGTTTTGGGGTTCAACCCCCCAGTACCACCACTATTGGACCCTTTGAACAAGGTCCTTTACCCTCAATTGGTCAGTTGTATAAAAAAAACTAATTGTAAGTTTCTCTGGATAAAAGCGTCTGCCAAATGCTGTGTGATGGTCTGGAAAGCTGTTCAGGGTGTACCCCACCTTCTCCCAGTGTCATCTGAGATATGTGCAGCCTCCCTGAATACTTAATAGGATTAAGCGATTTGGTAAAATTAGCCTAAAGTGCCTGCTTTTGTACATTAAGAGGAAACCAGAGTATAAAGAGGAAACCTATGCAAGCACACAGAAAACACCGTTGCCTGGGATCTTCTTGGAACAGCAGTGTAGTAAATGTGGACAGGATCAAGGCTGGAGTCCCCTGGGGTACAGATTCTCCAAATCTGAACCCTTGAAGCTTGAAAGATCTGGTGCAACGAGTCTCGGGTGAGATTTTTGTGGTGACCTGCAGAGGGAAGAGTCAGAATTTGGGGTAAACGGCATGGATCCATGGCAGTTGACGAAACAGCTGGTGCGGGCGATGGTGTCATGTTGTGGGTAATTTTTGTCAATGATGATGTAGCTTTCATTGCGTCTTTAAGTCACCAGATCTGAGTTCAATACAGCATGCTTCGTAATAGGTTGTAATCATAGTAATATGTTCAGAAGCCAAATGTTTTCAACTCTTTGCAGAATCCATGGCGAGGCTGTACTGAGAGCAATGACAATTAATCTAATATAAATAAACAAATAAATAAAAATATACCAAAGATTCTGTCTTATAATAATACAGTCATCACTCGCTATATCACGCTTCAGGTTCTGCGGCTTCAGTGAATCGCGGATTTTTAAAAAATATTCAACGAAAAATAAAAGTAAGCAAATATGGAAAAAAGTTCATGAAAACGCCACAAGGGGTCACTACTTACTCGGATTCAGTGGGAAATTCATCTCGACCAATCAGCTTGCGAGATTCCAGAGGCCGCGTCCCAAATCGAAATCAGTAGTGACCTTGCGACCTCTCCCTTCACTCTTTCACTATTAAATATGAAACATTTAAAATGGGTGGCATGGTGGCGTAGTGGTTAGCACGTCCGCCTCACAGCAAGAAGGCCTAGGTTCGATTCCCAGCCTGGGTGTTTCTGTGTGGAGTTTGCATGTTCTCCTGGTGCTTGCGTGGGTTTCCTCCCACTGTCCAAAAACATGCATAGTAGGCAAATTGGCTGTTCCAAATCTCCCTTAGGTGTGATGGACCCTGTAAATGGGACTTTGTTTCCTGTTGGTGTACCAATAAATAAATAAACAGTTCTGAGAAAGGCAGCAAGCGCACTACCGACTCCGGTTTGGGATTTGGCTTGGGACTCGGCTCTGAAATAACAGCATTCGTGTGGCAGAAAATATAGAAGTCAAGGCATTTCTTACACTTTATTTACTTCTATGTACAATTACACATATGTATTTTGTATTACTTATATTTTATTTATATTTTATTTACATCTCATGCATTGTTTTTGAATGTCTAATTGTTATTATAAGCATTTATAGCATTGAATATGTATTTATTGATATTATATACACATATACGTCAGTCAAGGGGGTCGAGCCTACTTCGTGGAAATTTGGTCTTCGCGGGGGGTCTCGACCCCCCATTAACCGCCAAAAGTGAGGGATCCCTGTTCAACAATTCAAAACATAAAACAAAATAAGACAATGGTGAGTAGAAATCAGCATGTGTTGCCATGAGCGCTCACTGTCCATATAAAATAGTAGCATTCATTTCCTGAAGACTTATCCGAACCCTAACCACCTAACCATAAGCAGTACTTGCCTGAGCCTTGCACTAACCCTAACCATAAAACACTGCTTCATCTTAGAATACAATGCGTCCCCATAAGGCAGACAATCCCCATAATGTGACAAATGGTCCCCACACCGTGATGAATACATGGATCACACACATTCTCTCTCTCTCTCTCTCTCTCTCTCTCTCTCTCTCTCCCCCCTCTCCCTCTTTCTCAGAATGCCATATCTCTAGCTATTATCAGTTTAAAAATTTCATGGTGGGAAATCACACACTTGTTCACATCACTTTAAATCGGAACTTGCCTTAAGATTCCGACCATCTTATTATTCTGCAGAAAAACGGGTTGAGGAATGAAAGCCTACAGTGAAGTCACTGCCCAGGAGGACTCCTCCCCTCTACCTGATCTGAAGTATAAAGGATACTTGTTTAGCAAATGAACCACATCACCCACTCCACTGCACTGCGTTCTCTGTGACCACTTCTTATCATCTGCTTCTTGGCAGATATTCCTCCAGCTCCAGTCAAGCACAAAGTAGAAGCCTGAGGAAACAGTGAGCGTCCACGACCATGTCTGCCGGCCTGGAGCTCATTGGGATCGTTCTGTGTGTTCTTGGATGGCTCCTGGCGATTGTGTCTTGCGCACTGCCCATGTGGAGGGTCACGGCCTTCATCGGCAGCAACATCGTGACGGCGCAGATTTACTGGGATGGCCTCTGGATGAGCTGTGTGGTGCAAAGCACTGGTCAGATGCAGTGCAAGGTCTATGACTCAACCCTGGCACTTTCCCAGGATCTCCAAGCAGCACGTGCTCTCACTGTCATCTCCATCCTGCTGGTCATTTTAGCCATGCTGGTGTCCATTGCTGGGGCCAAGTGCACCAACTGCATCGATGACGAATCATCCAAATCCAAAGTAATGATCATTGCTGGAGTTCTCTTCCTCGTGGCTGGCCTCATGCAGTTGATTCCTGTCTCCTGGTCAGCTCATACTATCATCAGGGATTTCTACAATCCATTACTGACCAACCCGCAGAGGTGGGAGCTAGGCGCTTCACTTTACATCGGTTGGGCAGCAACAGCTCTCCTGATTATTGGCGGATCGGTGCTGTGTTGCTCTTGCCCACCATCCAGGACGACTTATTCAGCCTCACGCTCCGCAGCTACTGGTGGGTATGACCGAAGAGACTATGTGTGAATAAGTGAAAGGATGTTTTTCATGCATGTTGCAGACAAGGGTACCTTTCCAGACCCTATTATCAAAGAGACTCATTGTTTAATTGTTTAAAAAAAAAAAAAAAATCAAACCATGATGACACTGAAGTAGAAATGTATTCCACTGTGGACGTGGGGAAATTGGTTAATTTTATAAGTTGTTTTTATACTTTCTGTGTTTTTATTTTAGGGAATTCGAAGAGTGTCCATCATTTTAATATGT
Organism: Euristhmus nudiceps; assembly: GCA_030068295.1. Lineage (NCBI taxonomy): Eukaryota > Metazoa > Chordata > Actinopteri > Siluriformes > Plotosidae > Euristhmus > Euristhmus nudiceps. The sequence continues at coordinate 28,442,743 of JAQNCB010000008.1, read as the reverse complement.
TTTGTGATTATGATTATTAGCATTCAAACAAAAACCCAGAATGTCTGTACAGTGTAATTTGCTTTATAAAAGGCTCCTTGTGGTGCACTAGTGTGTGGGGGAAAAAAGCCAGAAGGTACAAAGTGAACAGCTCATTGTGTGCAGTAAACTGAGAGGAACGTTACTATCAAGCTGTGCCTACAATATAAAACTCTCTTGCCATATGGATGGCACTTTATTGTCACTCAAACTAATGGTTTTTTATTGTGACGTATATATGAAATTTACATGTACCATCTTGCGTCTAATGACACAATAAACATAATTTTTGTTCATCTCCTGCACTCTTTATGTATTATTCACCATGTCATCAAACTCCAGCATTTCTAGAATGACAGAAGAAGCCAGGATGAACACCTGTCTTGTAATTAAAACCAGAGAAAGTCAACAGGAAACTTTCACATGCACCTTTAAAGATCACGAAGTAAAGTTGTCCTGAAGTGTAGCTACAAAAATAAAAAAACAAAAAAAACAAAACATACAAACCAAAAAACCATATAAAATATTGGGGTAAATAATTTAGACTGAAGGTATTGACTATGTGTAATGATAATTGAGCTTCATTTATCTGGGAATAAACTTCAATCAACTTAACAGAGTTACCTAAAGTCAAACTAGCATAAATAAAACTAGCATACAAATACTAGCATAAATAAAACTAACATACTACTTCTAGCATAAATAAAACTAGCATACTAATACTAGCATAAATAAAACTAGCATAAATAAACTAGCACACTACTCCTAGCATAAAAAAAACTAACATACTAATACTAGCATAACTAAAACTAGCATACTAATGCTAGCACAAAACTAGCATACTAATACTAGCATAAATAAAATTAGCATACTATTGCTAGCATGAAACTAGCATAAATAAACTAGCACACTACTCCTAGCATATATAAAATTAGCATACTTTTACTTTAAGTAAACTAGCATACTCCTCCTAGCATAGACAAAACTAGCATACTTATACTAGAATAAATAAAACTAGCATACTAATACTAGCATAAATAGTCACTCTCATTGGGTTGCAGAAAGGCTGGAGCCTATCTCAGCCAACATTGGCTGAGCGTAGGGTACACCCCAAACAGCTTGCCAGACCATTGCAAGGCCAAGACACACACATACACCCAAACAACGCTTACACCTAGCGACAATTTGAAACAGCTGTTTTTTTTATCATGTGCATTTCTTTGGACTGCAGGAGGAAACCGGAGTACCTGGATCAAGCCCACACAAGCACGGGGAGAACAGGAAAACAAGGAAACACTGGAGCCAAGGCCAGGACTTGAATCCAGAACCTTCTTGATGTGAGGCGGACGTGCTAAGCATGACATCTCCATGCCGCCAGCATAAATACTGTTTAGTAGTAAATACTAGTGAACTAAACTTAAAAGAAAGGAAGAAAACCATGAAAATTTCTGGTGGTATGTGTATTTTTCTTTTATTTCTTTCTTTTTCCTTTTTTTTTTTTTAATAAACACTGTTTTCAACTCAAGTCACCTGAAGTTGAATGAAATGTAAAGCTTCTATACAGAAATGCAAATCCAATGCGGTGGAGGCATTACTAGTTAGCCAACATATTTGCCTTACGGCAATAATGTCCTGGGTTCGAGTCCCAGGCTTGGCCCGGGTGTTTTATTATGGGGTTTGCATGTTGTCCCCATGCTTGTGTGGCTTTCCTCGGGGTACTCTGGTTTCCTCTGGTTGCGAATGGTTGTGTTTTGGCCCTGTGATGGTCTGGCAAGTTCTTCGGGGTGTACCCTGAAGAGGGTTGAGTTTTATTTTTTGTTGACATCTATTCTGTATACTCACTCATTTTGAACATAATATCATTTTATTCCTTTCACCAAAATATTGTATATAAATAAAAATACATACCTTATTTTAGAAGGTGGCACAGTGGTTAACATGCGTGCCTCACAGCAAGAAGGTCCTGGGTTCAAGTCCCGTGCTCAGCAACTTATGCTAGAAATCCATTCATTCATTTTCTGAGCCGCTTAATCCTAATTAGGGTCACGAGGAGGCTGGTGCTCATCTCAGCCAACTCTTGGCAAGGGCAGGGTACACCCTGGACAGCGCACGCACACACACACACCTAAGGGAGATTTGGAACCACCAATTAGCCTACTGTGCATGTTTTTAGAGAGTGGGAGGAAACCGGAGTACCAGGAGGAAACCCGCGCAAGCACAGGGAGAACATGCAAACTCCACACAGAAACACCCAGGCTGGGAATCGAACCCAAGCCTCCTTGTGGTGAGGCAGACGTGCTCACCACTACACCACCGTGCCGCCCTTATGCTAGAAATACTGTATATTGTACTGAAATACTGTATATTGTACTGAAATACTGTATATTGTACTGAAATACTGTATATTGTACTATAAAAGAACCATTGCTGACTTTCATCAAGAGTAGCTGCATATCCGTCAGCGTGTTTCTGCCCTGTGATGGCCCGGCGAGCTGTTCAGGGCGTACTCTGCCCTCGCCCCAGAGTTGGCTGAGATGGGCGCCAGCCTCCCAGCGACCCTAATTAGGATTAAGTGGTTCAGAAAATGAATGAATGGATGAAATAGTACTTTGTATAAAATAAATAAAAACACCACAGCGTTAGTACATTTATTGATGGCACAACAGGTCACATGACTAGAGCATTCAGTTGTCGTTGCCTTTTAAGAGACAGATGTCCTGTGTATGTATAAAATCGATGGTGTCACTTTACCAGGCAGCACCTCCTGCTGTTAGAGATCAGTGTCACCCAAACAAAGAGCATCACACACCGAGTAAACATAAGGGGTGTGTGTAATATATAGCACCGTCGCTCCGTTACTCATCCGTCAGTGCTGTCAGGTGAGATATTGGTGAGCTGATACAGAATTCAACTATGGGACGTTTTACTATTATAAACAAACGACCGTGTTTACGACTTCATGAATAATGCATTCGTGTGGGTGGAGGATAGAAGATCAGGCGTAATATTATAACACTGTTTACCTCACATTATTATCTACTATTATGATCATGGGGAGGCTGGAGCCTATATATCCTTTCCCTACCTTCCCCGAAAATCGCTTAGAGTGTTCCTGGAAGGATGTGAACACGAGGTGGCGACAGAAATATAATTTTTCGCGTTTCCCGCAGGGATGGGGGGGTACTTTTTCCCACAAGGTAGGTAAGAGGTTCTAACTGCTAACATTGTTTGAAGGCGGAGTACACCCTGAACAGGTTGCCAGATAATCACAGGACCAACACACGCACAAATCGTTTACTGTGACACCGAGGGGCAATTTGAAACAACCGATTAGTCTAATCTGCATGTCCATGGACTGTGGGAGGAAACCTGAGTACCTGGAGGAAACCCGCGCAAGCATGGGGTGAATATGTCAAAATTCCTGAGCCGAGCCCGTGTCTTAAACCCGGGAGCCTCATGCTGTGATACGGATGCCGCCCCATTACAAAAACACCCAGGTCTTTTCTTAATTGCTTTCAGAACCAGACACATCCTTTCATTAAAAATATGACTGTCGTGTATTGTTATATATATACAACAATCTCCTCCCTCCCAGCCTAAAAGTCCCACACATTAATATTTTCATGGACAGCATTTATTCTCGATCACAGGACGTCATCTCCATGGCACTGTTGCTCTGGTTGGTCCGGTCGAGGCTCAGCAACATTAATGTGGCAATAAAATGACGTCGCTGATGATCTGAATGTTCTGAATGAACACGTTATCACATCAATGCACTTTTTCTCCCCTGATGGATATAAAATTGAGACTCAAATAATGAAAGAGTGGTTCAGGGAGCATGAGGAATCATTTTCACATATATATTGGCACCCTAGAGTCTCGACCTTAACCCTATTGAAAGTTTTCAGGATGCGCTGGAGAAGACTTTCTGGAGTGGTTCAGTTTTTCCCATCTCTGAATGGATATAAATGTTGTCAAAAATGGTCACATGAAATATTCATTAATTTTCTAAGCTGCTTAATCCGAATTAGGGTCGCGGGAAGGCTGGTGCCCAAATCAAACGTCACTGGGCGAAGGCAGGATACACCATGAAAAGCCCGCCAGGCCATTGCAGGGCAACACATTCACAACCATTCACACGCACATGAAGGGGAAGCTAATCAGCCTACTGTGCATGTTTTTGGACTGTAGGAGGAAACCAGAGTACCTGGAGGAAACCCATGCGAGCACGGGGAGAAAATGCAAACTCAGCATGGAGACACCCCATGCTTGGGAATCGATCCCAGGACCTTCTTGCGCACATACTAACCACCACTAAATACTTTATTATCATTGTTATTATTTATTTGTGTTTAGCAGGGCAGTGCGGTACAGTGTGAGCTGAAGGGGGAAAAATATGATTGAAGATTCAAATCATAATTTGAACACGTGAAACTTCATTCGGTGCATTTTTTAAATTTCATTTCTATTTGTACACATGAAATAACCATTTCATTCATTCATTTTCTGAACCGCTTAATCCTAATTAGGGTCGCGGCGAGGCTGGCGCCCATCTCAGCCGACTCTGGGCGAAGGCAAAGTACACCCTGGACAGCTCGCCATGCCCTCGCAGTCTTCTGATCATGCGCCCAAAAAAAATCAGGTCTATGAGAAACTTTGATATCATGTGTCTTCTCCCAAACACATCATTGGTCCAACTGAATGCCCACCCACAATAAACGACCAATCAGTGAACAGCATTTCTTTAAACATTAAAAGAAATCCAGATACATGCTTATGGTTGGGGGGAAAGTGTCCCTGTTCCCAAACTTGCCAGATTTATTAATTTTGTGTACATAAATGAGATTTATTTTTAAAAGGGAGTAAACATTTGCCCGAAAAATCAGCGATAAAGACGAAAGTTCAGTCACATGACCCAAGGAATGTTCTTACTCCCTTATATTGATTATAAATAGTAATATGGACTTCTTCTCCTGTTTTTTTTTATTTATTATGTGTTGGAACGTGAGTACCCCTCCACTCCCCCTCCCACCCCCATCCAATTTTAAAAGTTCACAAAATTTTGGCCTCCTTTTCTCGTGCCAGCCTGAGACAGACTCATTTGTATCTAAACTGGTTCACCCTCACAAAGCTCACACAGGCTTTACTTGTTCCATGTTGAGAGACACGGTATCAGAGTTCCCGGGAAAGCAACTCACAGGCAGCTTTCTTTGAAACTGCCGTCACGTGACCGATACTAGTAGGTGGAAGGAGTAGGAGGGGAGGGGTGGAAGGGGGGGGGGGGGCAGAGAGTCGGGTAGTGAGATTCATCCAGAGGACGACGGAGCATGAAAACAAAGCATCTGCCCAATGATTCGGTTCCGGATCAGACGGGTCTCTGCTCCCTGGTAAAAGTAAACGGCTAAACGCACGTGCGGAATGTCATGATTCAACAAATGACTGATCTCCTGACGTCGTCCACTCCGAAGACAGGAACAGTGTGTCTCTTGAGAAGAACATTCAATTCTCTTTCTCACAGGTTGCCACTTAGTGGTTACAGTAATGTGGACAACATCGAGCGATCCTAATTACCTTCACCCCCGAAAGGTAGCGAGGGTTTTGTAATCGAGTCCGTCTGTCTGTCTGTTTGTTTGTTTGTTTGTCCGTCTGAGCGTGTATCTCAAAAAGTACTGATCCGATCGACTTCAAA
>JAQNCB010000008.1:28363641-28375139 GCA_030068295.1 Euristhmus nudiceps | reverse complement strand
AATAATATAAAATACATACGTGTAATTGTACATAGATGTAAATAAAGTGTAAGAAATATGTTTTTAGAACTTTTAACGCAATTTTACTTCGGCTCTACTCACTTTACCGCTTGACTTCCGCTTCCTCTTCTACGGAGTTGCGAGAATGCTGGGAAATTCGTCTCGACCAATCAGCTTGCGAGATCTCAGATCCGAGTCAATTCGAGTCCCAAACCGGAGTCGGTAGTGACCATAGGCATTTCCCTTAACTTTTCCCCTATTTTTTCTTAATTTCCTTATTTTTTTCGATGAATATTTTTGAAAAATCCGCAATGCACTGAAGCGCAAAGTAGCGAGGGAGGACCCTATACTAGAGAAGCACTGATAAACATTTTCAATATTAATGTATCAGGACACATCATAAAACATGTTATTTTTCATGTTATAATCTGTTTTCTTACCCAGCAAGAACGAAACAGTTCCCACCGACCGCTCTCAGAGATGGCTCTCAGAGTCTGAGATGGCTCTCAGAGTCCGTCGGGCTTGGAATGCCGTTCCCTATTTGCTAGCTACATCTCGGCTGGTAAAGGGTTGCACTAATGGAGAAACACTTTGGTTTGATGTAAATAATGTAAGCTTTTTATGATCTCACTGTAAAGACCCGGGGGTCTGGAAACATATGTTGGCACTTTCAGGGGACCATGTTGTATAAAAACGCTCTGGTTCTTCCTCTGAAAGAGTTCAGTCTAGTGTGGAATCTGCTTTGAAGTGATTGCCATCATTACTCATGGAACAATCATGGTGTGTTGCGTCATCTGTTCATTAGCGCGAGAGTGAACACTCGGCTTTCATCACATCGCATTACACACATGAATAAGAATCAGGCAGCATGAAACCCGACCGAGCGCCAAACATTTACATTCATGTCAAATAATAATAATAATAATAATAATAATAATAACAATAAACCCTAACTGCTAAACACATTCCCATAGATAGAGTTTGTCCAACGATGCCAATAAATCCTTATTCGTGGATAATCATCCGCATTAAATACCTTAAAAAACACAGGGGAAAGGATACATATGGATTGGATGGAGACGGTAAGCCGTTCAGCGTGAAAATATTTAGAAGGTCGTAGTACTGGCCATGTGTGTCTCCACAAATGGTTATTTTCTCGGTCTGGAGCATTTAGAGAGAGATCAGTTACATTAAGAAAAAGTTAAAAACAATTTTGACCGAAATCACAAAAATAACCCGAGCATGCTTTCGATCGGACCATCTTACCTCTTTTAACGTGATTTCGACGAGACTTGGTAATTTGGATAAAACGTCTTTTACTTGCACCAGCATCTGAAAAGAAATTCACAAGCATCACACTATGGAGTACGGCGTATCCGTGTAACCTGGAACAGACAGCATACAGTACAGTGTAGAAGTATGAGCCCTGCTGTTTCATCCAGTCTTTAATGAGTGCTGCGGAAATTTCGGCTACTGTTATGTAATTTTTACAATTTTTTTATTTTCCTCCCCAATCTAGTTGCATCCAATTCCCACCCATCAGGTATTACCTTCCCTATCACCCGACCACCACCGACCAGGGAGGGGCGAAAGCATGCACACGCCCCCTCCATGACATGCGATGCTAGCCACCCACCTCTTTTAGAACTGCAGCACATGCGCATTTGTGGGCGGTCTAACACATTTGGAGGGAAAGCGCTATCCGCCCCCTCGTATGAATGAGCTCACATGATTGGCTCACGACCGCTGTGAGTAACAGATGTTAGTGAATGTATGCCTCCCAGCACAGACGGCTGCAGCATTAAACCGGATTCGAACTTGTGATCTCAGGGTGACTAGTCGCGCATGCGTCACTCGGTAGCCATTGTTATGTAATCCACTGGGGTTTTTTTTTTTCTACACCCAAGCCTAGTGGCTCACCACAGCAGGAGATTATCCCCTGTTTCTGTCGCGTGAAGCGACGCCAATCCAGCACAGGTTATCTCCCCAGTAATTTTTACACTGCTGGGTGGTGACACACTTGTATCAAGACCCTGCCCAGGGCTCTTCACACGGTGGAGACCGCACGAGGATTCGAACCCATAACCTTCGATTATAAGCCCAGCACCCTCACCACTACATCACTTTGACATCTGAACCATTATAACAGCAGTACGTGGTGTTGGGTGCATGTGGGTGACATCGCTGTTTTTTCCTTAATTTTAGTCGGATCTGATTCCCACCCGCCAAGCGTTCCCTCCCATTACATACGACTACCATCAACCAGGCCGGGACGCAAGCATGAACATGCCCCCTCTGTGATACACAACGCCGCCACCCACATCTTTCACAAACAGCTGCGCTTAACCTCACCGCACACACCCCGCAAAAAAAACAAACAAAAAAAAAAAACGATCCACCCCTTTGTATGAGTGAGCTCACATGATTGGCTGGTGGTCGCTCTGAGTGACAGGGGGAGTTTGGGGATGCCATTCCTCCCTCCTGTGAGGGCTCAGCCAATTAGCCCCCCGTCGTGGATGGCTGCAGCTTCAACATGGATTCGGACCCGTGACACCGAGGTGTATAGCCGTTCACTTTGCAATGGAGTCCGATGCGAATAATCACAGAACCCGAGTCGTGTTGCGAGGGTTACCTGGTAAGCGCACTTCCTGTGGAGTTTCTTCTGCTCCTTAAACCACTCCATCAGCTCTTTCATGAACTTCAACGTGACCTTGCCGTCTTCCAGTTTCGGGCCGACATACTCGTCCTCGATCGCTGTGGTGGAGAAAATTCAGGAACATAGCGACAGGTTGCTCCTACAGATGACAGCGTTTGTTTATTTATTTATTTTTCAATCATGACCAAGTAGGACCGATCACAACTCACTCATGTTCTCGATGTCTAATGAATCCACGACTGATCGCTTCAGTTCATCACTGGCGATGGCTCTCTCGAAGGCCTTCTGCTTCACTATCTTGTTACATTCTTGATATTTTAACTTGGCGTCCTTATCGTTGGGTCGGACCCTCACTACCTGTTCACGTCAGAGCCGGGAAAAAACGCAAGACAGGAGGGTTTATCAGTCTGTGCAAAGCTTCCCAATGTTTACACTAAGGCAGGGCTCTCAAACTCATTCCACAAAGAGCCGCTGTGGCTGCAGGTTTTTGTTTCAACCAAGCAGCAGCAGCACACCTGACTCGGCTCATTTAATCAACTCTGAGTATTCAGGCAGTTGATTGGCCAATCTCTCTACAAAGCACACAAGTTGGCCAATCAACTGTCTGAAGACTCGGATCAGTTAATTAAATGAGCCGAGTAGGTGTGCTTCTGCTGCTTGGTTGAAACAAAAACCTGCAGCCATAGCGGCTCTTTGCGGAATGAGTTTGAGACGCCTGCTCTAAGGGTTTGAGCAGAATTACCTTCTGATATACACAAGTGTAACGAGAGCGAGTCGTAAGCCAGTTACATTTCTCTTCATGGCATTCGGCGGACGCCTTTATCCAGCGCGACTTACACTTTCAGCGCTTCAGGACTAAAAGTCTCGCACAATAACCTGACAGCGGCAGCGTGGCGTCAACGGGATATGAACTCCCGACCTTCTAAGGAGTAATCCACCACCACAATCATTGCTTTGCGTAATTATTTATCCCTTGTAAGGACAGAAATCAGCAGGGACCACCTGATACGATATTACGGCATCTGATGGACGACATCTGGATAAATTATCACTGAAGTTACGTCATGAAACGGAGACGGGACTCATCTGGGGTCACATGATGTGAATCGACACAAATTATTGCAAGCAATGGTGTGATAGATTAACAGCCTGCCCAGGGTTCACCCCACCTCCTGCCTGTAGTCACCTGGGTTTGGCTCGGGCTGACCCGTCACTTTGATGGTCATGATGGTGGACAGATGGACAGCACAAAGGGTACAGTGCGCAAGATTTAGAGGTATCTAGCCCCATCTAGAGGTCAGGATCCAGATTGCACCCAAGTGAAATCCTTACCCTTCACCCTTCAAAGCCTGTACGGTTCTGGGCCACTCTCAAACCATGGAAATCCAAGATGGCGGCCTCCATGAGAAGGACCTCCCCTCAAACGCAGATATAAACAGCTTATTCTAAGGTTTCCGCAAACTCAAGTTTGTATGTAATGATTACAGATTAATAAACGGTGGCATGGAGGTGCAGTGTTCTCATCTAATAATGGTGGCATGTCCGCCTCACAGCAAGAAGGTCCTGGGTTCAAGTCCCGGGCTTGGTGAGGGCGTTTCTGTTTGAAGTTTGCCTGCTGTCCCTGTGCTTGTGTGGGTTTCATCCTGGGCTCTCCAGTTTCCTTCCACGGTACAAAGGCATGCACATTAGGCTAACTGTCCACTCCAAAATTGGGTGCACGTTCAGTTTGGCGAGCAAGCTGTTCAGGGTGTACCATGCCTTTACCCATTGCCCGCTAAAATAAGACTCAGCCTCCCCGTGACCCCAACAGGACCCTCCAAAATGTTACACGCCGTACCTTGAAATTCACAGCAGCAGCTTGCAAACTATCTATAGCCAACACTATGTACCGATATCTGAAACGACATCATCTCTGGACCCACGGCGTCACCTGCATACCGTTTCATAATCTTTAAGCGCGGCCTTGAACTTGCCCAGTGCCATGTTAGAAGTGGCACGCCGATAATAGCCCTTGATGTAGTTCTTGTCATTCTCCAGGGCGCGGGTGGCATCTGCCAGAGCGTAGCCATAACACTCTGTGCGCAGGTATGCCAGGCTGCGGTTACTGTAGTAGATGGCATTGGAAGGGTTCAGCTCCAGCGCTTCCGTGTAATACTTGATTGCATTCTCGTAGTCCTTTTCTGAAAAAGATGAGGAAAAAGAGTGACCATCGTTCCCTAATCGATCACTTTGATCTCTATAGTGACGCTACGGATGAAAATTCAACAAACTGAAACGTGCAATAAACATTCGGTGGTGAACAAAGTGCAAACTACTGGAACTGGCGGCACACTTTCATTTGTTAACAGCTGCTTCACAAATCCCTCGTCAGCAGGTTTATACAGACGGGCGAAAGCAGGGCAGAGCATCAGCCAACGGTGATCAGCATAAATGTCATTTCTAACTAGTTGGTTGGAATAAACAGCTCCAACAACAAATAAACACATCTGTAGCGATACTCGGCTAAAATGCGAATTCTCAAACTGATATGCACTTGACCTTGGACATGAATACAGACTGAACATCAGACCTGTGAAGCAGAGATGCGTATTAACAGCTGTGACATCATCAGAAAATATTACACACAAACGCAAAGAATATTAACAGTGTGACCGCATGAAGCTGGGGTGGTGACACTTTTAGCTGTCTACCCAAATTTGTTGAAGTGATCTTTATACCCACGACGGGGGTCACCTCTGGCCGTCACCACCTTACTGTCTGCTGGGAAGCATCCAATCAAGTGCCACCAGTAGTCAGAGTGGCGCATGCATGGAGGGAAGGGCCTCCAAAGCAGGGGAGGGTTAAGCCAGTGCCATGACGAGATAATATTTTCACATTTTGCTAGTTTTCCAGATTACCAACTCTACGATTCCCATAAGGGAAATTTAGCTCTGCATTTAATACCTACAACTGAGTATACACACACACACACACACACACACACACACACACAAACAGTAAAACACTAAGACAGATGCCTACCTCAGATATAGGTTTTCAGTAGTCTTCACGACTTTTTTCAGTATTTTTGATCAATTTTCAGTAACACTTCTTCCCCACACATGAATTAGCAACAAATGTATTTGTAAGCAATATTATTGACATTTATTTTATACCATACTTAAAATCTAGAGGTAGGATGGCAACACCATCATATGACACACGGCACACACAAAAGATCTCACGCTCTCTTTTTTCGTACAAAATAGCACCCTGTAACGCAACACCGTATTTACATCAACTTTCCGTACAAAATACATAGGTATGGTAGGCATCTCTGCTAAGAGCATTGGGCAGTCACACACTGGGGTGCCCGAAAGTCAGCTGGCTAGGCGCATTGAGCAAGAGCACTTCAGCCATGAAGGTGGAGGAAGAGGAAGCGCTGCCCACTCTCTCCACAACACTTTTTCTATGCTGGGTTGGGAACCGAACCAAGAATGGGAACATGCTTCTCTAACCCATAAAACCACAGCTGTACCAATGCAGACTTTCTGTAGGTGCATGTCAGATTAAAAAGAAAAGGCGAGGATGATATGGGACAAAACCAGCTTGAGTGGCAACAATTGGGCAATTTTCTGCAGGAATGAACAGCGCTGGAGCTGACAGGATTACTCAAAATTCCTTGGCAAACTTCTGGACGACTGGGTGGAGCAGGACAAACTTTCTGCAGGAGTGAATGCAATTTGTGGAACTATCTGCAGGATCGGGGAAGACGGGAAGATGCGAGATACCTTCTGGGCCAGATTTGGGGAATTTTATGCAGGACTGGGTGGGATTGGTGAACGTTTCAGTAGGAGTGAAGAGGCTTTGAGTGTGTGCCAGGATCCCTTCCAGGGCAGGTGGGAACATGACTAACACACACACACACACACCACTTCTTTAAAGTCTCTCAAGACTTGGCGAATGTCAGTTTTGTTACCAAAAGCGATATTCGGCATTTGCATCAAGGATCGGCTGACACTCAGAGCTGCAACGTAATTTCTCATCTTCTGAAAAAGCAAAGCCTTTCCTTCCAACAGGAAGTAAACAATACCTCGGATGTAAACGGCCCTGAATGTCATAAGGTCAGAACTGTTCATTCACTGCATCATACTAAAAGGATGTGTATGTTTATAAAGCCAGGATAGTAAAAATACTACATTTCCCTTGAAGATAACAGGTGAAAAAAAAAAGATTATGTTAAATAAAGGTAATTTTCTCTGAACTTTAATACATTTCCTAACTTTATCACAATGACACTATAATTACAGGCACTAAGACCTTTCATTCTGGCTGACATGAGGGCTTTTGACAGGGACTCTGGTGTACAGTAACCAGCTAAAGAGCCACAGCTCCAGTTTCTAGAAGTTTCTGTTCATTCTAATTGAAGTATATTGGCATATTATTCATTAGTAATGAATGAGTGATAGCCATTCTTAACTCAAACTGATTTGTAAGTAATAATGCAGCTAAAAACACGTCTAAACTGACGACCTGCAGTGTAACAATGTGGTTATTAAATAATATAAATAAAATATCAGTCAGTGTAACGACACAGGCATCCCCACACGACTCACCATCACGTCACGCTAGTTAGTTAGCATGCGAGCTAACAACAGCACCACGTCACAGACTTATTCACCAAACACACACCAGACCCGCTTTAGGACCCGTTCCGCCGAAGGGACATGTTAATGTTGTGGATAATTTCAATGGACTGTGAGCTTCTAATACATTTAAGCTGCCTACCGGCTTCGTGACTGCAGAATTCTCAAGCAAGGCGAACTAGTCCGCCTAACACATGGGCCAAGCATTTAAAGAACGCGAACACTTTCTGTCTCTTAAAAATACCAAACTATTACGGAATTGTCAAATAATTATTATTCGCGACTGCCATTTTGTTTAGCATTACCTTTAAAGTAATTATTCGCCTTCTCCTTGAGTTTCTCAGCCTCGGAACTCCGCTCCTCCTCCGCCATTTTCTTACTGCCGTAACCCGTTACGCTGGCCGTCAAGGGTACAAAGATTGTCGTAAAAACTGAAATTTGCGACAGTTTGTTTTCTTCTATGGGCAGCTCGAAAAGTTCCGATCTAAACCCTGGGCACCGCCGAAAAACAGATCGGAAAAACAAATTAACCTTCCGGATATAATTGTTTCCCTTGTTGTGATGACGTAGTTTGATGTTTCCGTCACGAGTAGATCAGATCTTTTTCATGGAAGCCCAGGATCACCACAGGGTTCCCACGTGTGCACAGACGGACGGACGGACATAAAGAAGGAAAGAGGAGAAAACAATTTAAAAAATTAAAAGTAGAACAGCCAAACTTGGAAAAAGTTGTCTCTGGAGATAAATAAATAAATAAATAACAACATATATATATATATATATATATATATATATATATATGTATACATACACACACATATACTGTATATATACTGTATATGTATATACAGAGGTTTGCATCTTCCCCCTTGTTTCTGTGGGTTTCCTTAGAGTACTCCAGTTTCCTCCCACAGTCCAAAAACCTGCACAGTAGCCTAATTGGCTGTTCCAGCTCTCCCTTAGGTGTGAATGGTTGTGTGATTGTTGGCCCTGCGATGGCCTGGCGAGCTGTCCAGGGTATACCCTGCCCGGAGATGGGTGCCAGCCTCCCCGTGACCCTAATTAGGATTAAGTAGTTTAGAAAAAGAATGAATGAATGTGTTCAAGCACATCCACATTAGGCTAAATGACTGTTCCATGTTGCATGTTTGTGTGTTGGCCGTACCATTGTTTGGCGAGCTGTACAGCGTGCACTCCGCCTTCTCCCAGTGGCGACCGAGATATCCCTAATAGGATGAAGTGGTTCAGCAAATGAGTGAGTGAGAGCTTGAGTAATTTTATATATAATATTATATAATACAGTGTGGGCAGCGGTGGTGGGCCGGTGGATTGCTGATTGGGATGGTGCTGGATTGCTGATCCCAGGCTTGGGGGTTCAAGCCCCACTGTCAACAGTTGACCCTGCTGTCCCCCCACTGCAGCTAACTGGGTTACCAAATGCAGGCCATGTCTCTCACTGTCTATGGTGGAGGCATGTAAAAGAACCATTGCTGATGTTCGGCAAGAGTAGGCAGCGTCAGCATGTTTCTGCCCTGTGATGGCCTGGCGAGGCCTGGCCAGGGTGTACTCTGCCCCTGCTCGGAGTTGGCTGAGATGGGCACCAGCCTTATAGACCCTAATTAGGAATAAGCGGTTTGGAAAATGAGTGAATGAATGAATAATACAGTGTGTGTGTGACTTATTGTTTTAGCACTTATTAAGGTTTGAAGAAAGTTTCAAGCTTTTTATTGCTTTTTAAACTCATATGAGTAAAAACTGTAAAAAATATTGTCATTGCTATTTGCTGTTTTTTTTAAACAGTGTTTTTTATTTCTTATTAATTATATTTTTATTTCTTTCTTCTTTATTATTCGGCTTGGGCATGGAATCGAGCAAAACTATAATTGCCCTTGGCTGTATGATTCTGTGCGCCCGTAAAATAATCTTCTACCTGTAATATTTCCTTTGGATCTGTAGGGGGCGCTGCGTCTCTGCTGGAGACAAGTCATGTTTTTATGGGTCATAACCATCACTACCTTTCTCACTCATTTGTCGAGCCGCTTTATCCTAGTAGGGTCACAAGCAGGCTGAAGCCTATCTCAGCCGACTGACACACAACCATGCACACTCACACCTAGGGCCAATTTGGGACAGCCAGTTAGACTAATGTGCATGTCTTTGGAGTGTAAGAGGAATCCAGGGTACAAAAGGAAACCCCAGCAAGCACGAGGAGGAGAACATGCAAACCTCACCCAAGCATGCCTTCGCCTAGTGATGTTGGACGGGAATCAGACAGTTCTGAGCACTGTATAAAATAGAACAACACTACAACAAGAATTAATCTGAACTGTTATTTTATGCCGTGTAAGAAATTAGACCAGATACATACACTAAAGGCTTATTTATGTGTCTTCTCATCATGGGCTAGAGAAATCTTTCTAATTTTAGATAGAATTATAAACACATGGTTCTACAATCTGGGCAGCAATTACAGTTATAGTTACTTTCCATGTTGCAAATAAATAAATAAATAAATAATGAAGGGCAGCATGGTGGCGTAGTGGTTCGATTTCTCGACTCGGGCGTTTCTGTGTGGAGTTTGCATGTTCTTCCCGTACTCGTGTGGGTTTCCTCAGGGTACTCCGGTTTCCTCCCACAGTCCAAAAACATGCACAAGGCTACGTTGCTGTTCCAGATCGCCCCGAAGTTTGAGAATGGTTGTGCGTGTTGCCCTACAATGGGCTGTTGCGCTGTTCAGGGTGTGCCCCACCTTTGCCCAGAGTCGGCTGAGCTGGGCGCCAGCCTCCTTGGGACCCTATTTAGGATTAAGCGCTTCAGAAAATGAATGAATGAATGGAACTTAGAAAACAAATGAATCAATCACCGCTAGGTTTGTGACTGGTTGTGCGTGTTGCCCTGCAATAGGCTGGTGATCTGTTCAGGGTGTGCCCCACCTTTGCCCAAGTCGGCTGAGCTGGGCACCAGCCTCCCTGCGACCCTAATTAGGATTAAATGGTTCAGAAAACGAATAAATGAATAGAACTTAGAAAATAAATGAATTAATGAATAAATAACTAAATAAATAAATAAATAAACGTATTTGGGTTGAGTGGAAGCGGTCGAGTTAGCCGCAGGTGTCCAGTGTTACTCACATTAGCTTTACGATCTGATACACACACACCCTGCCGTCTTGTAGTGTTTGTCAAAAACAACATGCAACCATCTATTAAAGCCTCACTAACTCATTCAAGGCGCTTCTCTTAAAAGATCACTGTGTGTAACATCTGCGGAGACTAATGATTTCGACCTGGGTGTATAATGTTTGTTTCTTGATTCATGGGGTGTGATTAGTTACGCATTCCTCCGTTTGATCTGTTCGATTCACTCAAGCAGAGAAGGTGAGACACAGCTTTCCTCCAGAGGATCCACATCATGACTCATAACAGCATTCATGTGAGACAGTCATCCAAACAAAAAGGAAATATACGTGTGTGTGTGTGGATGGGGGGTGGTCCTGTCATTTTGACTCAGTGGGGGTATCCCCTGTTGGAGTGATTCAGCGAGCCTCACCAAATGGCTTAAGAAGCAGGCATTTTTCGGTGCAGGTGAACTCTCGGTCACCGCTGTCTGAGGAATGAATCTCTCTCCACAGTGTTTTTGTTCTCATACAGAGTAAAGCGAAGAGGGCCCGTGGTGCAGGTAAGAAACAGGAAAGGAGAACTCAGTGGAAAGAATCTCTCACAGGAAGCTGCAGTGCCAACATGGAAGGCGAAGGGGAGAAGAAGGAGTGAGGCACACACACAGTCATCGTTACAAGTCATGAGATGAAAACAGCAGGAAAGACAGATTATTATTCCTCTTAATGAACTGCCAAGGGGAGTGGTTAGAACAGCCGCCTCACTGCAAGAAGGTCCTGGGTTCGAGTCCTGGGTTTGATGAGGGCATTTCGGTGTGGAGTTCTCCCTGTGCCTGCGTCGGTTTCTCTGTGCAAGAATGCTTAAACCTAAGACTTGAACCCAGGACCTTCTTACTGGGAGGTGGACGTGCTGAACACTATGCCACCATGTCGGCCTGGATGAAAATCAAGATCTGGGAATTTTGAAAGGATTCTTTAACATTGTGAGATTGCATGGGTTTTGGAATTTTGGTCTATTTGGGGGACTAATTATTATTATTATTATTATTATTATTATTATTATTATTATTATTATTATTATTATTATTATTATTATTATTAT
>JAQNCB010000008.1:28329707-28340651 GCA_030068295.1 Euristhmus nudiceps | reverse complement strand
CCACCCTGCAGGAGTGGCAGCGGCTCAGGTAGGAGGACATGTCGGAGCAGTCGCTGTTGCACTCATAGGAGCGCCCCATGAAGTTCCTGTCCTCGTAGAAGATGATCTGTTTTGCAAAAGAAGAACTAATTAGACCATATCAGATATACTTGATTTGTTCCTTAAGGGAAAATAATTGCTGTGCTTTCTGGTCTTTACCCTGCCCATGATTTCCCAGTGGCTTCTACACCAATGCTTCAGACGCCAAAGTCGCTTCTGACTGGTGAGCTGACCCCATGCTGGGTTTAACCCCTTGCATTTATACCTAGCGCCAAACCCAAAGTGCATGTGCTACCTATTGTATAAACTGCAAACCCAAGCAACATAGCACAGAGATCCAAAAAGAGCTGAAGCGCTTTCCATTCGATTCAGCCTCCAGAAGACTTTAGAATAGGGGGGCTACGGGCAAAACACTGTGGCGCTGTTGTATTCTTTTGTTCTTTGCATGCTGGATGAGCGTATCTGTTGTGCGCTGAATGACCTTTGGCCGTGGCTCAGTAATATGCTTTTTTTTTTATCTCATCCAGGGTTTACAGCAATATTACTTCTGCTTTTTACACGTTTATAACCAACAGATGTGTTTATTTAGTTGCCCAAATTTTCCCCTTTCTTTTGTTCCATATGCCTTAATAGTAAATAAAGAGTGCAAATAGTGTTCGCAGCAAGAAGCTCCTGTGTTTACGACTCGTGGTAAGTCTTGGTACAAAATCGTGCAAGTGTCAGAGGGCCTTTACAGTCCAAAAACATACCCATGTTCCAAGATGTGAGCAAGAGTGGGCAGTGGTTAGCATGTCCACCTGACAGCGTTCGATTCCCATGCTTGGGGCGTTCCTGTGAGGAGTTTGCATGTTCTCCCGGTGCAGTTTCCTCCTACAGTACAAAAACATGCAGAGTAGGCTGATTGGTTGTTCCTAATCGCTGTTAGGTGTGAGTGTGAGTGCCAATGGTTGTGTACTGGCACTGTAAGGGTCTGGCCAGTTGTTCAGGGTGTACCCTGCCTTTGCCCAGAGTTGGCTGAGATGATCTAATTTTACCAATAACTTCACTGATATTTTTAATAAAATTAAAAAAAAAAAAATGAAATTTGAAAAAAGTGGTCTCACCAAGATGGCACCAGACTGCCACATGCAAACAATAGGATACATGCTCCAGTCATTTTATTTTATTTTATTTTTTTTTTTGGATTTCCCCCCATTTTTCTCCCTAATTTATTTGTATCCAATTCCTACCTATCAGGTAACACCTTCCCTATCACTCGACCACCACCGACCAGGGAGAGGTGAAAGCATGCACACGCCCCCTCCGTGACTACCAGCCACCCGTCTCTTTTCGAACTGCGGTGTTACATTGTTATGCGTATTTGGGGGCGGTCTAACACACTCGGATGGAAATCGCTATCCGCCTCCTCGTACGAATGAGCTCACAGACGCCCACGATTGGCTGGCGATCGCAGTGAGTGACAGGGAAGTGAGCCTATGCGGTCCCTCCCTCCCGTGAGAGCTCGGCCAATTAGCTCCCATGGACTGCTGGCTACAGATGGCTGTGGCATTAACCAAGATTTGAATTTGTGATTAACTCCAGGTTAATAGTCACGCACCTTGACGATGCGCCACTTGGGAGCCTGAGATTAGGATTAAGCAGTTTAGATTGAGGGCAAATATTATTATTATTATTATTATTATTATTATTATTATTATTATATCTACTACCCGGTAATAATAACTATCTGATTGAAAGCCTCATCTTGATCTTCACCTTCTTCCGCTTCTTACGGGGTCGGGTCACAAGGGCACCAGCCTAAGCAGTGAGGTTCAGATGTCCCTCTCCCCAGCTACTTCCTCATGCTCTTCCAGGGGGGACAAGGAAGCGTTCCCAGACCAGCCGGGAGACATAGTCCCTCCAGCATGTTCCGGGTCAACCCCGGGGTCTGATTGAAAGCCTTCGACAACAAAAAACACTAATTTCAGGTCATACAGAGGCGCTATTTATTGCTCAGAATAGAAACACAGACAGAAGCAGACACACGCTGAACCCCAGACAGAAAGTTAAGGATAAAAACGGGTCAACAGACACACACACACACACACACACACACACAAAATAAAAAAACAAAAATTTAGTTCCACAGCCTGGGATATTCCCCTACGTGACCTCAAATAAATCCGCCCACTCTCCTACCCAGAGCGTTTTCATCTCATAAAATTGTGGATAAGCACTAAATTGGATCGGTTTGTCTGTTTATGTGCCCTAATGACCTTCCTTCTTCTCACGAGACAGAAAGAGAAAGCGCATCAAAAAACCCCCAATAAAACGAAGATGAGGAGGAGGATGTAGGACGTAGGAGAAGAAACACGAGATATAATTGGGGTCGTTCTTTTTTTAGTAAAACGATCTCACCGGGTCCAAGTGAATGAGTCATGCTTGACCAGGCCTTTTGGACCAGACGAGCTCGATCTGACTCACTGTAGCACCACACGGCACCAGTTACAGAAAGCCTAACACATGTGAAGAATACAGCCAGGCATTATGCATAAGACGGAATAAGAACTTTACCCACACGTTCATGCTCAAACAGTCGTCATAACCTCATTTGACGTCTTGCGCAATAGTCTTATAAGGAAACTGACGATGTACCGCGACTCAAAAGGCAATCTCTCTCTCGCGCTCTCTCTCGGTTGGTCATACACACACACACACACACATACACACACTCATCATATTCCACTCATTCTTCATCTCTGATCTACTGTTTGATCTGAGGACTCTGGTTTACTTCCACCGAAGTACAAAGAACCATCATATCTGCGATGACCAACACGGACTAGTCTTTAGCCTGGATACGGAGAGGTCTGAACTTCGTTCCCACACTGAATAAGCCTTACTTTATGAATCATTCTCACTTTCCGTAGCATACATTGTGAAAAAAAAAAGAAAAAGATAAACAACTTTTCTGTGGTCATCTGGTGGAGGTGTGTGTGGTCCCGTCTCCTTGCTGTTGCCCTTTCTTTCCTTTCCTTTTCGTTCCCATCCTTCTCCTTCACTCATCCCCTATCATGTATTGTATGAAGAAGACAAAAGCCTAGAGAGCTTCTTCAAAGTCCCCCATACCTGTACTGTTGAAAAAAAAAAGATGTAATGCTCTAGTGAGCTCTACAAGTTTTTCGATAACCATCTTTGCATCAAGTTTGCAGGTGTAAAGGAGAGAAAGACGGAATGGGGATAAAACGAGGGTGGGAATGAAGGGACAGACATGAGGCGGGATCATGGGATATTTCGTGGGATAAACAGTACAGAGGAACCTCGAGATACGAAAGCTTCAGTACACGAAAAATTCAGTTTACGGAATGATATGCAAAGGTTTTTTCGCTTAATTTTACGAAAAATTATACAGCATTGAAAAGAATACGGAACTCAATTTCCCATCATGCATTGGTCAAGATCCACACTCCAGTCCAGGTGGTGGTGGTAATACATCTTAAGTCAGTTTGTCAACCGCCAAAAAAAGGAAGAGAAGAATCAGATGGAAATTAGAAGCTTGAATTTAATGTTTCCTGCTATTTATTTTTTGCCGTTTTTATTATTTTCTTTGCCCTCCTCCTCCTGGCTACTTTTGCTTTCAGACATCGCTTCACTCGAAAGGTAAGGTTTTCATTTTTTTCCCCTTTTTTTTGCATTATGTTCTATCATTTACTTCATTTACAGGTATTAACGGTTAGGTTCGGTATATTGAATGATTCAAATGTATTTGGCTCTTATTTCATTCTAGTTTTACCCTTATTATAAAATGTAATGTGGTGTTTTTGTAGAGCTTGGAACGAATTAGGTGATTTACATTTAAAACACGATTCATTATACGAAAAAATCATGACACGAAAGCCACTCCGGAACGGATTAATTTCATATCTTGAGGTACCACGGTACCTTTAAAGGGTTTGGCATGGTACATGATGAGCCCTTTTGGAATTTTTTTAGTTTTATGCAGTCTTTGGTCGTAAGATATCCACAACGTACTGTAGACCGTGCAACTTCAGGGTCCTGGGTTCAAGTCCCGGCCTTGGACACTTCTGTGTAGCATTTGCATGGGTTTCCTCTGGATAATCCTGTTTTCCTCCTAAAGTTGGAAGATATGCACATCAGGCTAATTTGGCTGTTCCAAATTTCCCCTAGGTGTGAATAGTTGTGTATGCTTTGACCTGCAATACTCTGCCGAGCTGTTCATTCCTTGATTCAGTGTCGGCTGAGACAGGTTCAGCCTCTCAGTGACTGTAGTAATAGGATTAGGCGGCTCAGCAAATGAGTGAGTGAGTGTGTTCCTTCACACGTGGACGGCTCTACAGTATGTTCCGAAAGCCCATTGGTCTGACATGTTCTAGAATGCGTCTTATTTCAGAGAACTGATTCTGGGAGTTAAGTCTGTTGAGGGCGGAACGGCGCACTGGTGGTTAGCATGTCCGCTGTAGAACAACTTTAGAGGTGGGCAGTGATGGCTCAGGGGTTAAGTCTCTGGATTACTGATCTGAAGGTCAGATTTTAAACCCCAATACTACCAAGGTTCAACTGTTGGGCCTTTGCGCAAAGCCCTTATTCCTCAATTGCTCAGTTATTAAAAAAACAGGATCCATAAGTGTAAATGTAGGGACCTGGTGGTAAGGTGCTGGATTACTGATCCCAAAGTTGGGGGTTCAAGCCCCACTATCAACGGTTGTCACTGCTGTCCTCCCAGTGCCGCTAACTGGGTTACCAAAGGCCGGCCGTGTCTCTCACTGTCTGTAGTGAGAGGGATGTAAAAGAACCATTGCTGGTTTTCGTCAAGAGTAGCTGCATAGCCGTCAGCGTGGTTCTGCCCTGCGATGGCCTGGTGAGCTGTCCAGGGTGTTCTCTGCCCTCACCCAGAGTCAGCTGAGATGGGCGCCAGCCTCCCCATGACCCTAATTAGGTTTAAGAACTTCAGAAAATGAATGAAGGATAAATGTAAATGCATGTTGTCCCAATGCTTACATGAGTTTCCTCTAGGTGCTCCGGTTTCCTTCTACAGTCCACTTCATGCTACTTGGCTCTTCCAAAGGTGTTCCTGTGAGTGTGTTTTGGCCCTGCGATGGTATGGTGAGCTGTTTAGGGTGTTGGCTGAGATAGGCTACAGCCTTTCTTCAGCCCTAAAGGGATGAAGCAATCTGGCAAATGAGTGAGGATCTGACTTCAAATGACTTCCTATTGTTTGTCAATCCTCCACCCCGCACCAATCCCCATCAGGGCTATGGCGAAGACATTATTTCAGTAAAAGGCATCGGAGATGTCTGGCCCCAAAAGCCATCAAAGATATTCCCTTCGATGAAAACAACATCATTAGATGAAAATCAATATCTTTTAAAAACAACACGATCGCTAAACGCTGTCGTCCTGCGGGTTGTGCCTCTCGAAATCTGTATACCAATGTCACTGGGGTCTTCCAAATGTGGCAGCAATTTCTCACGATAAGACTTTGTGCAGAGCATAGGGTAACTGCTATCACGTTATCTTGCCAGGGTGTGCCAGGACTATCTCCCATCCATCTGAGGCTTGTATCCTGGCAATTTAAACCTTGAGCTAGAGGCTCATCTGTGTCCTGTGGGGCATACTTTCTGTAAAACGTGGATATATAAATGGACACGGATGGTAATTTTCACCTTAATCTATTCATATTGTAGGCAATCTAGCAAGTAACTACATAAAATACAACTAAACAAACAAAATAACACTACATGTGTCTGTCTTTTCACCAATAATTAATCACGATTAGCTTAAAGGCTAATTTGGGTCAGCTAGCTTAACTGTTGTAAGTGGTTAGCGCTTAACATAGATTCTGTATTCATTTATATATAAATACCTATTTGTATAAAAGTATATCATAGAGCGAAATGAGCTTCTAATGAACTGAAGAGTCGTGGCCTGGTGGTAAGGTGCTGGATTACTGATCCCAAGGTTGGGGTTCAAGCCTCACTGTGAATGGTTGTCCCTGTTGTCCCCCCAGTGCTGCTAACTGGGTCACCAAAGGCCGGCCGTGTCTCTCACTGTCTGTAGGGAGAGGAATGTAAAGGAACCATTGCTGACTCTTGTCAAGAGTAGCTGCATAGCCGTCAGCATGTTTCTGCCCTGTAATGGCCTGGTGAGCTGTCCAGGGTGTACTCTGCCCTCGCCCAAGGTTGGCTGAGATGGGCGCCAGCCTCCCTGTAACCCTAATTAGGATGAAGCACTTTGTAAAATGAATGAATGAGGATGACTGAGGCATTAAAAGCAAAAATGTTATTAGCATATTATAATATTAGTATTATATGATTACCATATTTTCCACACTATAATAGAATAGCCTGCCTAAAAATCACCAGTTAGATGTAGTTTCAATCCTGGTTGGTCAAGGGGACAGCATTTTAATTTATTTTGAATATGAGGGGAAATAAATCAATAATAATGATTTGTTCATGGAATCATCTACACCCAATAAAAAAAGAGTCTAAGTCTAATCAGCATATATACACATATGATACATGTATATGCAAAAATGTGATCTAAAACATCATCAGATTTTTACACAAGACCTAAAAGTAGATTAAAAGAACCCAATTAAGTAAACAAGAAAAAAATATTATAATTGGTTATTTATTTATAGAGAAAACTCAGCCAATATTTTTGTATGTTTTGGTTGCAAAAGTATGTAAAACTTTAGGATTAGGAGTTAAATTTAAAGGTGAAATTAGAGTCAGGTATATTCATTAATTGGATGACAATCAGGTTTGAGTGAGCCTCACTCCTTTTATGTAAACAAAAGGGATTTGTCAAAGTGTAAAGTGTGAATGTAAAGTGATCTTTATAACACATGTTTGTGGCAGTGCATCATGACATAAAGAGAAAAGAGGTGTTAAAGGTTATCAGGCTGGAGAAAGTTACAAACCCATCTCTAAAGGGTTTAAATTCCCTCACTCCACTAAAAGACAGATGGAGAAATTCAAGACTATAATTACCCTCCCCAGAAGTAGTCAGCCAATAGAGATCAGTCCAAAAGCAAAGTGTAAAATAGTCCAGAAGATCTAAAAGGAACCCTGGATAACTTTTAAGCAACTAAAAGCATCTCTTCGTTGGCTAATGTTCTTTAGTCCAACAGAGAACAAGAGTTGCAAGTTGCAACGAGAAAACCACTGCACTCCAAAAAACAAAACAAAACAAAAAAAATGCTACCATTTATTAAAGATTACATGGACAAACCAGAGGCTTCAGATTTTGTGGATGGATGAGACTAAAATACAACTTTTTGGTTTAAATGAGACGTTTTATATTTGGAAAAAGAAAATACTGCATTCCTGCATAAAAACCTTATTCCATCTGTGAAACATGGAGGAACTAGTGTCATAGTTTGGGCCTGTATTGCTGCATCTGGCCCAGGACAGTTTGTCATCATTGATAGAACAATGAATTCTGTAATATACCACT
The DNA here is from genome assembly GCA_030068295.1 of Euristhmus nudiceps. Classification (NCBI taxonomy): domain Eukaryota; kingdom Metazoa; phylum Chordata; class Actinopteri; order Siluriformes; family Plotosidae; genus Euristhmus; species Euristhmus nudiceps. Next base: position 28,333,151 of record JAQNCB010000008.1, on the reverse strand, counting down.
GAATTTGAAAGAAATGTCAGGACATCTGTGTGGGACGTGAATCTCAACAGAAAAAGGGTTCATGCATCAAGACCATGACCATAAAGAATTTTAGAATGGCCAATCACAGTTCGGACCTTTATCTTTACCTTTACCCAGTAGTGATGTCTGTGAGCAGTTTACATTAGAAAACCCACTGACATCCCAAAGTTGAAGCTGTTGTAAGCTGTGCATAAACAGTTACCACAAATGTTTAATTACAGTTATTACTGAACAAGGGGGTCTGAAAGCAAAGGTTATCATACGTTTTCCACTCAAAGATATGTAATATTGCACCATTTTCCTCAATAAATGACTCAAGTGTAATATTTTTCATTTGTTTCTTAACTGGGTTCTTTTTATCTGCTTTTTTCTTGTGTGAAAATCTAGTGATGCTTTAATTCATATTTTAACTATAGAAAATTATAAAGGTCTCAAACTTTCAAGCACCATTGCATGTTTTCATGGCAAGGAAACCATCATCTACTGTCCTAACTCAACAGGCAACCACAGAGCAAGCTGACACATTCAAAAATTATTGATATTTTCAGAAATAATTTAAGGCTCTTAATTGATGTGAAATCACAGATATAAAGATTCCAATGTCGACCATTTGATTTATGCTATAAAAATAAATGGGGAAATAAGTATTGTGTATAGAATCTAGGTCCATCAGGAATCACAACAGAATCACATAGTTGCACCCTAAATTGAAAAAGCATTAAATTATAAGCCTTAATTTTTCCATTATATTGAATTTTGTGCAGTACTGTAGTCATCTGAGAAGCATGTGAGAGGCAGGGGCTTTCCAAACAATCACATACCAGGCTACACTCTTTTTCCCAGGGGGCCTCAGCTCCAGAGGCAGTTAGCTTGTAATCCCAGCAAATCATCTGCTCTGTATTTAATTCAATCTATTTACTCTGACACTAATCGCATTTCTTGCTCAATTAGGAACTGGCTTTTCATGCACATCTTGAGAGCAAAGAAAGAGATGTATTCCTCAAAGGAGCAGTTGTTTCCCCTGAACTAATATAGGATGCTCTATCTCTGATAATGAATCATAATAAATGAGTCAAAATATCCAAGACAAGAAGAAACACTTACATCCTTCAAAATCTATACTTAATCTCCAATCTGATTTTTATCAGCGCAAACCTAATGACTGTATAATGACACTGTAAATGGTGAATTTGGATGAACAGGTGGATCTTTTGTTCCTTTTATATGTATAGAACATAAGAAACCAGATGTACACTTGCCAATTCAACAGATATTTATCAATAAAAAGAATGGACCCAAAAGGCTGAATGATTTCTGAGGTAAGACAATTTTGTAGTGTAACATACTCTGCATCTTTGTTTTCAAATAAAAACAGCAGGACATAATAGAAATAATGGGGACCAGGGAGGCCAGGATGTTAACCAAATAAGGATCTCCATAATGGTCATAATTTATACACTCCACTGCTGGGAGCAAGAAAATCAGTAAGGTTGCTGCGCAAAAATGTTTGATTTACGCCTTCAGAACTACGACAACAATGTATTTCATCAATAAACACAAATTCAGACGTCTGCTCGGACCTCAAAAAAGCATCAGGAATGGGAAATAATGCTCTTGAGGACATAAAAAAATTAAAGAGCCAGCCAGGAAGTGGTATTTGATATTCTTTGTATCTTTTAGTAGACTTTAAGAGTAGGTTTACATTTGTGAAAATTAGACTTTGAAAAAAAAGATCTGTTCACAAATAGTAATTTAATTATCTTTAAATTTGAGCTTCTATCTTATTTAAAAAAAAAAAAAAAAAAAAGTGTCCTCAAAGCAAACTCATCTGAAAACAGAAGAATATCATGATGTGAATGTTTACTCATTCATTCATTCATTCATTCTCTAAGCTCCTTAATCCTTATTTGGATCACAGGGAGATTGGCGCCCATCTTAGCCTACTCTGGGCGAATACAGGATACATCCTGAACAGCTCGCCAGACCATTGCAGGGCTAATACTCACAAACACGCACACACACACATACACACAGCCATTCACTCACAACCAGGGGCAATTTGAAACTGCCAAACAGCCGATTGTATATGGGTTTGGGGGTTTTTTTACTGTGGGAGGAAACTAGAGTACCCAGAGGAAACCCACGCAAGCACGGGGAGAATATGCAAACGTGCTAAGCACTGCAGCACCATGCCGCTTAATGTGAAAGTTATTTATTAATTTATTTTTATATGCTGTTGCTTTGCTGCCTAATACTATAAAGTGGTGTCGTTGTATCACAAGTCTACCAACAAATTAAAGTGGCACGTTCAGCTGTCATGCATGTCACTGCATCCTTAAATTTTTACACATTACCCTGAGAGGTTTGTATGTGCACATAAAAATGTGCAAATCTCACAATCAAATGGATTTTATTGTGTCAGCCTGCCAGTACAAAGTGCACATAGTGTCTGAATGAGCATAAGTGAGAACAGAGCAGATCAAAGATGCAAAGAATTCACAAAAAGCAAGTGAGTAGTAATAATTATGAGGGATCTGGTGACTTGGTGCTTAGCATTGTCGCCTGACAGTCAGAGGGTTTTGGGTTTCAACCTGGGCCAAGGGCCTTTCTGTATGTAGTTTGCATGTTATCCCTATGCTTGAGTGGGGTTTCCTCTGGGAACATCAGTTTCCTTACACAGTCCAAAATCATAACGATCAGATTACTCTAAATTACATCCATAGGTGTGAGGGTTCAGTGTTACCCTGCCTCTTCCCTAAGGTCAGCTGGGATTTTCTCCAGCTTTCTCTATGACCCTGATGGATGAGCAATGTAGACACTGGATGGAGGGACAATGGGAGTGTTAATGACATTTAAATTATGCGAGAGGCATGAAACTGGAAGAACAGAAACATATTTGGACAAGCTCAAATATGTGTAATACTGCTAACAACAACACAAAAACAGTCATCGTTACAGATGAGTCAATAGCTTCACTGACATCTTTGATGTGCTGGAAATAAAATAGTGTGATTTTCAAAGCATACCTTTTTTGTGTCATTTCTCACTTCCAGCACGCTCCTAAACCAGACGGAACATTTCCAAGAAAGCAAAACCATATCTAGACCTGAACACTGTCTAGCGGTTATATGTGAAAACAGCTATACTATAATCTATGGCTATTACTGATTGCGAGGCAGCACTTTTCTGTGTCTGTGCAGCTTCATAGATGAAATTTGATCAAAACAATATAACAAGTCAATATTATTTTTGCTCATTGTGTATGTTTTTCAAGTATATTGAAGATAATAATATCAAAATGAGACCATGTTTATATTATTAGTGTGCATATAAAAGAGCCAGGACAGAATTTAAAGCAAAACATAACCCTAATTCAAAAACTGAATGAATGTTTCCTCGGGACTTTTACCTCACGTTTCAACA
>JAQNCB010000008.1:28049780-28063231 GCA_030068295.1 Euristhmus nudiceps | reverse complement strand
GGACAACCTGGTGATCGTAGGTCTTGAACCCTCAACCGTGGGATCAGTAATCCAGCACCCGACCACTGGGCCACCGCTGCCCCTTAAGTGCATGTTTTGCCACCAATTTAGAAATACTGAAAAAATTCTGAAATACTTAAATAAGTGGAAATGCTACACAGTCGGCTGCTCTTAAAATGAACCAAGCGGTCCCATCCCCCACCCTATTTATCTCTCAACTCAATTTTCCCTATTAGCCTTGGTTTCTAAACAAATTATTACCTTAAAAAAGGAAGTTCTTTTACCTGTGGTCTATGGGTGTGTTCCCGGGATTATGCAAATAGTTTTGTGCAGATTTTAATGAAATTCATTCCAGGCAGGATTTTGGGCAAAAAAGACTTTGGAGATGATTCGGATCGAATTCTGGATCCAGGAAGTTTTTACGGATTTTTTCAACACCGAGATTTTTTTTGGAAGTGTCAATTTATGCACTGCCAACAGGAAGGGATGTGTACTTGGCCAATTGCAAAAAGCCATGTATAGATTTTCTAACAAAGGTGGGGTTTTGAACAAGTAAGATTGCATTTACATTTATGGCATCTGGCAGACACCTTTACCCAGAATGATCATTTTTATGCAACCGAGCAATTTCCGTTTGAAGGCCTTGGTCAAGGGCCCACAGAGGTACCATGGTGGTACTGGGGCTTGAACCTCTGACCTTCAGATCCGTAATCCAGAGCCTTAACCTTTGAGCAAACACTGCCAAGATTCCATGTGCTTTTGGAGATGATCTGGATGAAATTATGAATCTAGGACTTTTTAAAGGATTCTTTAACACTGAATTGGCATGTTCTTTGACATTTAGGTTAACAAGAGGGCTTGCTATGCTTGGCAGAGGTTTGCGCTTTTTCTTTGAGACTATCACCAGTGCTGTAGTGGTGAGTAGACGCCATTACATGTCGTGTACCCACTTGTTTTAGTGGCTGAGTTGCGAGTACTGACTTAATTTGCTCTACTTTATAGTTGATAAACGTAAATTTCCGCGACTGTGTAAATGAAAAGCGGAGATGAAGTGCTAAATAGTTTCAAAGCCCTTGCAGGAGGGGGACACCCCTTCCCCGTGCTCTGCGCCCCTCATCCCACTTCGTTGCTTCGCTGCCATCGTGTACCCACTTATTTTTGGACCACTACAGCTCTAAGTATCACGCCCTATTACAGTGGAACCTCGAGATATGAAAGCTTCGTACACATAAATTTCTTTTTACGAAACGATATGCAAATATTTTTTTCGCTTCATATTACGGAAAATTATTCAGCATGCAAAAGAAACGAAACACAACCGTTCGCATAAAATTTTAAAATTCAAACCATAAACGCACGTTGGCCGCCCTATTGGTCAGAATCTTTCCCATCATGCTCAATAGCATGATCCTGCTCTCCTATTGGCCGAATCTCTCTCATCAAGCATCAGTCAAGGGGCAGTGAGGAGAGATCCACACTCCAGTCCTGGTGGTGGCAGTAATACACCTTAAGTCTGTTTGTCAACCGCCAAACAAAGGAAAAGAAGAACAGAGAATGGAATAATTTTAAGTGTAATTAAGTTTAAGTGATAATGTTTCCTGCTATTTATTTTCTGCCGTTTGCCCTCCTCCTCAGCCAACACCTCAGTCAAAAGGTAAGGTTCCATATTTTCCTATTATTATTTTTTTTTGTATTATGTTCTACTATCTACTTCATTTATACGTATTAACGGTTAGGTTTGATGTATTGAATGATTCAAATGTATTGAATGATTCAAATGTGTTTTTATAGAGCTTGGAACGAATTAGGCGATTTACATGTAAAACGAGATTCATATGAAAGCCACTCCGGAAGGAATTAATTTTGTATCTCGAGGTTCCACTGTACTTTGCTGGTAAATAACATGACCAACTTATTTCCTTTCCTTGCTAGCTTGCTTCGGAACAACTTGTGGGACGAGGATATGATTAGACTTTAGTAGTTAGTGTATGAGATGAAAAATGCATAAACTACACAATTTCTAGGCAATACATTCACTGGGTTTAGTGAACTCACTCAAGCATTCCTTTGCATAATATATTAATCAGTTGACCATCTTTTAATTTACCTTCAGCATTGAGAAGTTTTCTGTCTTTGTAGAGGTCTGTGAGGAAGAGGCTGTTTACCAGGGTGGACTTTCCCAATCCAGACTCCCCTACAAGAACACAAAGGGAAGCATTAAGAAGAAACAGAAAGAGTGGAGCACCCTGAAGAAACAGATCCCTCAGTAGAATTACAAAATATTTTACCTGCTACCATCAGAGTGAAGTCAAAGCCTTTTTTCACAGATTTGCGGTGCACTTGATTTGGCAAGGTTGCAAAGCCTACATACTCTTTATCCTGGTCCTGTAATAAAAAAAGAGAATATTATGATGAGAAAAACAGAGAAAGGGAGAGTGCATGAGAGTGAAAGAGAGCAAGTGACCTGCAGTTAGCTACAGAACACAGTGAATACTTTGGCAAGAAACAGAACCGAATGTGGTATTTCAGAAAATTACATAATATGGGATCCCTTCAGCTGTTGGCTATTTTAAGCTCAAGAGCAATGGAGAGTTACTCTGCATTTGGGAAACCAAATGGTGGCAAAATTGTGTGGATATAACAGAGGTTATAAAATCAGCCACCTTTAATTAAATTAAATTACAAGTGTGGAAAGGAACGCCGTCATTTTCGACATACCCTATGGACTCTCCAGCATTTCAAGCATTCCTTCACAGATGCCATAATGCCCCCAAAAGAAAGAAAGACATGTATATATTCACACTAATCAGCCATAACAATAACAGTTATTACTCCCATCATTGCGCAAGACCTACTTAAGTCACCAAAAGGGCTTGAATCCATGAATGCATGGATTCTACAAGACTTCTGTGAGTGTGCTTTAGCATCCTGCAAGTTAGAAAGTGAGGCCTCCATGGTTTGGTCTTGTTTGTCCAGCATATCTCACAGATGGAGAATTTGGAGGCGAATATTCTTCACACTATTCCTAAATAGCATTTGAAGGATATCAATATGCCACTGCTTCCAATGGCTTGCCTTTTTTTTTTTTTTTTTTTTTTTTTTTTTAAACCTAGTCCATCCTATTGCCATGTATTCCCCACAAAAGTGACACGCCTGCGCCCAATTGTCCACATTGACATACATGAAAATTTGATACTTCAGACCAGTCCACCTTCTTCCATTGCGTCATGGACCAGCCGTGATGTGCATGTGCACACTGCAGCCTCATATTCAACTATCCTCAGATACAACAATCATCATATGCAACAATGGGGTGGGGGGAACAATTTACTTTTTCAGTCTGAATTTTAACTTTTTTTTTTTTTTTTTTTTTTTAACTGCTTTTGTTTAAAGATAGCTTTCAAGATTTTACTGAAGCTCCCCACCTCCGACACATCTAGACAAGAAAACCTGATTACCTAAAAGGCAAGAACTATATGCAAGGCCATTATAATTACATTAACTTATGTGGTATAAAGGCAATTTTATGTCTAAGTATTCCCAACTCTCAATACAAAGAGTTTACTCACAAAAAAATCAAGGCAACTAATCTAATTCAACTTTGGACCTTACTGAAAGTGATTGATTGCAAATACTGTTCACAGATATGGACAGGAACTACCTAACATTCAGAATGATGTTCTTTGGAGGAAGGAATGACAGAGTAATAGAAATTTAAATACCATTATCAAAAATAGGCTCCATTAACTGTGAGAAAAGAATGCCCCTTAAACACTGATTTACACATGGGGCAATTTTAAGCACCTGATCAAAAATTAGCAGAATGTTTTGGGGAACTGGGAGGGAGGAAGACAACCCAAAGGACATCCACACAGAAACAGGGGTAAGAGATAAAGCTCTACAGAGGTAAAGCTCTACAGATACTGACCCATGTACAAAAACAAGCTGTGAACCCTGGAGCCCTTTTACTACTATAAAGCACTACTACATGCTGACGCAAAAAGTAAGCTGAGAAGTAATCTGGCTCATCTGCTGAACCTAAATCCTGCAGGTTTAAAAGCCACATGCAACATGTCTAAATAATTCAAAATTAACCTATGGATAATCCTTGTAAACTGGCATAGTCATTTAATCATGTGGTCAATAATGACTAAAATTACTTGTTCCATTCAAATACATTATGGTCTGTGAAAACCCATCATCTCTACTTCAAGATATGTATCAGTTCTTCAAAAATTACCTCAATAGAATTATAAGGGTCAAATCGAACCCATGGACTCCTGGGCCTGGAAGGGCTGATGTGCGATGGAGAGAAGGGAGGTAGTTGATCAAAATATCCAGCCTGAACTTTGTGCTTTGGGTCAGGCTCAAATTCAATCAGTGCTCTGCATAATGCAGGAGGCCTCAAATATGTGGGTGTGCCCTCTGTTCGGGGACTCTCACAACCTGAAGATTCACAAGGGGCAAAATCATGCTCCTCTGTCACAGACTGGTGACCCATGATGCTCTCCAGCTCAGAGTCCTCTGAATCTTCCCGGGTAAAGCTTGAGTTCTAGGGGTAGGTTGGACGTGGCATAGGTTGATGGTATGATTGGTCAAGAAAGAATTGTTTAAAGGGTGTTGATTGGGGAAAAGCACGGATCAAGAATGGGGGAGTAGAGAAATGTTTTATGTGTTAAATGCAAAGTGGTTATGGTAGTAATCAAGCATCATAGAACAAACAAAAAATGTTTTCTTTAATTTGGGCCCTTTCGCTACTCTTGGATCATGGGAATTGCCCATTTAATGGCTGCAAATGAAAACATATAATATATGACATTCTGGCATTTTGAACTACTACAATGAACATATTTTGAAAAGTTGAAAGGCAGTTAGTAGTACAGATAATAGTCAGGGTTATAGGCTTCACCATATGTATTAAGAACGTGGCTAGAAAATGAGTAACCATGATGTATTGTTTCTGAAGTGTATTCAAGATAAAAATCTACTGATTCAGCATATTCACATCCCAGATGTTGGCCTGGACAAGCTGCATTACAGTAGGTGTTGATTTGTAATGCATATGTGGCACCATTGCATCCAAATCAAACTCAACAGATTATGGATCCTGCACACAAGTGCTGTACTTTAAAGTCCATGTGAGGAATTATACACAAGAACACTAACTACAAAATTTGGTTTAACAAAAAACAGCAATAAAATAAGATGACCACGTAGAAAAGAACCTGATGTAAGTATTCTTATAAATCTTCATGTTTTGGTAATTATACTTGCTACATGGGGATCAGACAAAGGGCTTAAAAGCACAGAACTGAAAACCACTGGAAAAAAAAAAAAAAAAAAAAAAAAAAAAAAAATCAGCCATGAGCTAACTGGTGGAATCAGTAAGCAGCTCAAGTTTCGAGGTTGGTCTATCCTATGTGAGGCTCATGAATAATAAAGCATTCGAGAGATAGCAGAGACGATCAAAAGCTCTGGAAGGTCTACTGACTAGCCATTATGTTCAACTTAAGTTAATATCTCTTGAACAAATCAGAAATATAAAGATAAAATAGATAAGTTAGGCGTTATCTATGTATGTACAGTTAGCCGCTCCATTTGCCGTATAATCTGCAAGTCTATGTTGAAAATTAGCAAAATGAGTGCGTCCCAATATGGTAAAATTAAAACGTACACACGAGCATCCTTTACCATATATAGAAAGGGGCCTGACGTCAGGTGGGTGTTATATTGGGCACCATGCATGTGAAAATTATGATTTCTGCAGGACTTGGGGAAGTCCAGGAACTTCGCTCTGGTAAGTGCGTGCCATGGTCAACTAAGTCATGGTTTGATGTTTTGAGTACTTGGGGTAAGGCACCCGATTTTCTTAGTAATTTGAAAAAGTCAGGCTGCCTTATTCAATCCAAATGGTATCATATAGTGCTCAAAATTCTCAGTGAGACAAAAACAGCAATATAATGCAACAGTTTTAGATACAATCAATAAAGAACTGTATAATTGTTGAAATATAGCAGGCAATGTATAGTGGTAGTATGTTAGCCTGCAACAATATTTCAGCTTGTCTCCAACCAGCATTAATCTACATGTACAGTACTGTTTTGATGCAGTAAGTATTAAAATCTGAAAACATGTGCAAGGATGTTGTTCATTCTGCCATAAATTATATCTACAAGCCTGCTCCACCCCATGGGGGGCACAAAATGGCTACCAGTACCTGCTCTTCTTCAAACTTCTTTGATATAGGAGATGGTGGAATAGAGGACTGGTCATCAGACTGCACACTACAGTGAGTGTCATCGATTGGTTTCCATTGCTCTCTGTCCTCCATTGCTACAGGGACTACTGTGCAGTCTGCCATCTCCAAACAGAAAGGGTTATACATTTAGGGTAGGGCAAAGTGATTTAGTGTAAATGTGCACGAGAAGAAACTGACAAGAGTCCAGCCATTTTTGGCATATTGAACAAGCAGGGGAAGAAGAGAAAACAGAACTGAATGCTAAATATGGCACACGATGATGTCTGGTTGAGTTATTCCTGAAAGCATACAACATTTAAAAGTGGTTTGCATACAGCAGGCGCTCGAACAGCATCTAAAAGACAACATACATCCATAAGAATGTTTGATAGTCTACAGTTTGTGTAAGTTCCTAAAATATACCATGATGAACAAAGCTGGACCCAATAGCTGAAATTTACTGGTAAATAAAAGAAAAAAGTCAGTACTGCCATATAGAGTATGATTTCCTTTTACCCATAAACATCTCACAAAATATTTGCGACAGAGGGAGAAAAGTCAGACTGAGACCCTAAAGGCAAACATTACTGAGGATAGCTTGGAATTTCATCTCAGTTCTGGGTTTTGGATGATTAACAACAGTTACAGGACCATTCAGAATATAAAACTTCAGAACATAAAACCAAGAGCAAAACATTCATCATTTAAACATTTAATTTTGGTGTGATTTAAGGCTGCTGACCTGTTTCAGGCTTGTGTGCCCAAAAAAAAAAAAAAAAAAAATCAATGTTCAATCAGCCTTCCTCCCCACATTAGGTGATACTGACACAATTTTAAAACAGTGGTCAATAGTACCCTCAGGATTCTTTAATAATAACAGTGAGGTGGAACAAAACAAAAAAAATACCCTTTTTAAATTATTTTTTTCTCGTGCAAGTATCATGTCCTTTTTCAGTCAGCTTTGAACAATATCATATTTTTGAAGTTAAGATGTCCTTAAATATTGCTCAGCCTACTTTTCAGAAATAGAAACTGCTCCTTATAATCCATGATAACATCTCAGAGTAGGTCAAGACTGCAATGTCCTCCTTTCGGAAAATAGCTATGGTGCCCACGCACAGTGAATCAAAGAGTCAGGAAGTAAAGCAGAAATAAAGTAGAAAAAAATAATAATATCCACATCATCTACTTATAAGTGGAGCTTACCTTACTCAAACAGCTTACCTACAGACCTCTTTACTAACGGTGACCTGTGCACAACAGGATATGAATTTTCTTGAATCTACAGACCCAGCTGCACAAACCTTGTTCAAACCCAGTCACCAACTAAATGGCTAGCCTTTTATACCAACATGCTCTGGGTTATGGTGTCCTTCAACCTGATCGAGCTGCCCCCAGGGGCCCAATCCACAAATCGTTATCGGAACTACCCCGATGATTCCACACCGTGTTACTGAATGTGAAAGGTCACAAATTTTCTGTCAAACAATGATGCAGGAAGCGATTACCTGCAACCAAACCGAACTTCTCTGTGATTGAATATTTGGTTGGGTGCATTTTTAAAGCTTGACACTGGTTATGCTTTACAAATTCCCAGTAATGAGTACTGCAGAAGGAGTGCAAGTAGACTGACGACAAGCAGCAATTACTGTAAGGTCTTTAAACATCTTTTTGTGCAAATCTGCTTCTTTCCACATTGTTGAAAATATTAAAGTTATGAGTTGAGGAGGCAGAATTTAAAGAGACACATCAGAACTTCACAGGAAAGTGGAAAAATTTAGGAAGAATTACACAAGCACAAAAATAGAACACCAACAGCAACAGTATTATGAGCTGTTTCAATTATTAATGGTCCTCTTCATCTATTGTTACTTTCCTCCAGGTAGCCTCGATGACTACAGACTAAAAAGAAGCAGTGTTAAGTAAAATAATAATAATAATAATAATAACAATAATAATAAAACAGCTGGGGATTGATGAGCCAAAAATAGAAAACTTTGGCCAAAATTACCAAAGGTATATTTGGAAGAAATAAAAGAAGCAGAATTTGATTGAAAAGAGCACATGGAAACTGCTAGATATGCTCGGGTCCATTATGCTTTGGGGTTGTGTGGCAGCCAGGAACAGGGGAAACATCGGAGGAACACAAGATTGATGAAGAATGGATTCCAATAAATACCAGCGAATTCTGGCAACAAATGTTGTATGTCCACTCAAGAATATGAAAAGGAATCCAACACATCTAAAAAGCCCACCGCTTAGAAGTGAAAGAGGAATCAATGAAGTATATACATAGATCTTAATGACTCCAGAACAATTCAGAAAAAGAAATATCCTGCAGGAAAGAGTGCCATGAATCTGCCAAAGTGGAGTATTACCCAATATGGTGTCCAAGCCGTTGTACATGCCATCTTTTTTTTTTTCTTCATTAAAATAATCATGCAGGAATACTGAATATCATTGGTCTAGAGGTGCAAAAATGTTTTCGTACAATGTATACTGCCCAGCCAAAAAAAACCCCCAAAAAAACACATTAATACTTTCAAGAAGTGCATTTAGCCTTGAACTCAGCATGTAATCTCCCGCATTGTTGCTCCAGTCGGTCCGGTCGAGGCTCAGCAACATTAATGCGGCAATAAAATGAAGTCAGCTGATGACCTGAATGTACTGAATAAGCAGGTTGACAAATCTTTTTCTTCCCTCATGGCCCGAATATAAAATGGGAACTCGTATGAGAGTGGTTCAGGGAGCATAAAGAATCATTTTCACATATGTATTGGCACCCCAAAGTCCTGGTTCAGTTTCTCCCTCATCAACTTAAGGCGTCGGTGAAAAATGACAACACTGGATGGAAATAAATGTTATGCTGCTTGAGTTTGTTGAAACAATGGCATGACGATTACGTGCTGTAAGCAAGGCCAAAGGAAAAACATCTTCGCATGTGTGACATTTTTTTGGCAGGGCAGTGAATATAGCACTGGCTAGTGGACCTTTACTTCTCATGTAGAATTTTAACCTATTCAAAGTACCTCATTTTCTTAAGCTATCGCCTACCCTTTCTTTCCTCCGTATCACCCCACACTTACACGTGGGCTAGTATAAATCTCTCATAGAAAGCTGTACGCTAGGTAAGGTCTGTGGGCTTTTACACCCCAGCTCAGTGGCTCATCAGAGCCGGTGTTTATTCCTGGTTTCTAAAGCGACTCGGAGTTCAACTCCTCCTGGATGGGATGCTGGTCTATCGCAGGTTACCTTCCCAGTATTTTTACTGGTATCCATTTATACTGCTGGGTGAGCAGAGGCACACTTGCGGTTAAGACCTTGCACAGGGGTCCTATCACGGTGGGGGTTCTCACAGAGAATCGAACCCATGACCCCCTGATCATCAGCCCAGCACTCTAACCACTACGCCATCTGCCCCAGTAGGACGCACTAGGGCAGCGTAAAATTCCAATAAAAGTTATCCTGTACAGCTACCGTTCCCAAAAACTCAGTTGGTTAATTGTCTTTGATGGATTAAAAGGGTGCCATAGGCACCACAGAGAGCTGAATGAAAACATCATATAGTGAAACTCCTGCAACACTGTACTTGTACAAAATCATGTAGTGTGTATTTAACATTTTGTAAAAACAACTTTACAATATACTATACATGTAGCATCCTTTTAAGTCTGTAATAAGTTCCATCCAGCCGAGTTTTGTTTCTGGGTAATTTACCTTTCTCAAAGCCTTTATTGTATCGGAAATACGCACAGCCGAAAGCGAAGGCGGCTGACATCCCGCAGTCTTGGATCTTGGATGAAGCAAAGGCTCCGGTTTTTCTAGCAACACTAACATACAACAAAGTGTATAACAACAAAAGCCTCCCCTTTACTGAGCATGGATGACATGGTTAATTGGAGAATGCTCCAAGGGTGTACGTAGTATCTACCTTCAGCTGAAATACACAGCAGCAATTCGTGATGAAAAAAACCTTTTGGACACATGCTGGGGAATTTGTTCAGGGGAATACATTAAGCACTTAAACTCCATCGGGCTCCATTTTAGAGTTATTTTCTAGGATTTATTGGGTAGAAAGGGAGAAAAGAGCCAGAAATATCAAGAAGTGGAATGCGATGTACTGGATAAAGATTAGTTACACCTTGCTTGTAAAACTTTAGTGCTCTGGTGCTAAATATGGCTCAGAGCATCATCTCCACAGGCCTGAGGACTATGGGTAAAATTTTAACAGGACAGGACAGAAATGAATTGATCAAGCAGCAAAGAAAAGAAAAGTGTGACTGATTGAAGATCGTGGAACTGTAGGAGGCAACTCTCAAAACAAAAGAATATTTGGTAATATTTGGCAGGTTCTCCAGTAACTAGTGGCACTTTATTCCCACATAGATTGCTATCGTCAACTGAGTCTATCGTCAGATTTTCTGAATTTCAGTGGATAAATTTCTTTGCTAATGATCAAATCCATGACTAGTAAGCAGTATCATTTTGATACTGCTATCGAGATTGTATATATTTATTGTGACAAAGAGTGATTTATGAATGGGAGGGTGCTATCGTCACTGTTCCTGATGGACAGAAATGACGATAGGAACAAGGGGTTTATAATGGGATTTGGTAAGTGGGAAAAATGTCCGTCAGATTTCCTTGATAATGAATTTAAAAATAAATAAATAAATTTAAAAAAATACAAATGATAGTAATTTTTATTGATCACAAAAACTGTATTTGTCTGATTCTGTACATATAAAGAAGTGTTTCTAACTAAAATAGACTTTGTGATAGATAAGGGATAAAGAAAACATCGAAGCACAAGCCCAAGCATGAAAAGTGGCTCCAGTTACTGGAGAACCTGTCATTTGTCAAATTTGGTCATTTCAGTAAACATGGTATAACTGGGAGGGATGGGAATCACCAGGGACCACCTGATACAATATTCTCATAATACAAGGGGGCGGTTAAACATGCACTACAATTCTGTGAGTAATGCAATTCTATAAATGTTGCGATTTAATATTCCATTTTTAATTTTTTTTTTTTTACAATTTTCAATTTATAGTTTTAAAAACTTGAAATGTAGAACAGAAAGGTTTCTTCATTTTACATTGCTGTATATTCCATTCTTATGAGAACTTATTTAAACAAAAGATTTTTTTTTAAAAATGTCCAAACGAACTTCAGGCTATGGCAGGGAATGCAAAAAAAAAATAAAAAATTAATCCATACACTATCATACGCTGGGCCAATTCATTATAGTTATAGCATGGAGGCTACTTTAGGATAGCTTCACAGAATGTACAAGAGGAAGAACCCTTAACATGAAAAAACGAGTCCAAGCTAAACCCAACACAATATGATGCTCCAGAAACCCACAGATGAAGCATTAAAGGCTTGAGCATTTGTTGTGATATTTTTCAGGTATTCAGGTCACTCTGAAATGTCTTCCAGTAGCAAGTGGATATCTGTGGTAGTATGTGGTAAGAAGCTGCATCTCTTCCAGCAGCGCATGTAAACTAGAGCTGTGAATGATATGCTTGTTCAGGTCAGCACAGCAGAGCTCTTTGTGAGACCAATAAAAGGCACACTGGTGTGTGTGTGTTTGTGTGACAGTTAAGAACACAGGGATCCTCTTATACCGCAACTCAGGTGCACACAACACTCTTCTCTGTCTTTCTATCCTCCGCCGGCGCAATTCTTTCTGACCAACATTCATGTATGTTTGTATGCTTGCACGTGCCCATGGGAAATCATGCAAATATTTAGCCACAGCAGGTTTATGAGGTCCTTTAAAACCGCTCTAAGCATAAAACATCCAAGCAAGTAATCAGATTACTGATCAGTCCTAATTAGTACATAATGGCATATCAGCCACACCTGAATACAGATTTAGCAAAAATTTAACAAAGAGCTTCATTGTTGACCATCGCCAAGAAAAAAAACCCCTACTTCAATATTGTCCTCAACATCATGAGCATCACATATCAACAACAAGTCAACAAGCGTACAAAATGCAAACATACCTCCGAGTCACTGTTTACTTCGCAGGCCGCTGCCATTTGCACGGCTGCACAGCCAAACAATCAACCCAAGATGTTATCAAACAATCAAGAGAAGGCCACACAAGAGGCAAGTAAACATGGCCCGGTGTCGTACTCTGACTGCCTGTCAATCCCCCACAATTCCCTACATGTGGTGTTATTTGCATAGACACACCCCCCAACACGTGTAGCTGCAAAAGTCTCTCTCAGTCGTTCCTCCGCTGGAGTTTTTTCCACAACATCTGCCCGGCTTTACCAAGCCACCATGTCCCTGTTCTGCACACACTGTATGACCATGCAGGCAATGATACCTTACTGGCTACAGTTTTATTAAGGGGGGGGGAACTGCATTAACCCATGCAAAATATCCTTGATGTTGGATCTCAACACTTTTTCTGACCTAATGCTTGATAAAAATGGGGCTTTCATCTCGCTGTGCTAGGCTGTGTGTGTCACCACCACCAACCTCACTAACTCCACAGTCCCGTCACATCCGTAAAATCTCAAAACAAAGATGACAATACACAAGCGCTGTCCATCAATAGACAACATTCAAAATGGTTTTATTCTCCATAATACCAGAATCATATGATTGTCTTTTAAATTTTTAAATTTAATACAACCACATGGAGCACTTGCCAGCTGCTTCAAGGCATTTATGTTGGGAGGGACAACACACACACAAAACACACCTGCGGGTTAAGGAAGACCCTGAACCCTAACCATAACTTCAACCCTGAACAGTTTGCCAGGCCTGCAGGAAAAATGAGCACACATAAGGATCTGAGTGAAAACAAAAAGGGCCACATGGCTGTTCTGTCTGTGGAAGAATTCAACAATCTCACTATTGATGAATAATTGTTAGTTAAATATACAGTGGAACCTCAAGATACGAAAGCTTCAGTACACGAAAATTTCATTTTACGAAACAAATTTTTCAAAAGGTTTTTTCGCTTTATTTTACGAAAAATTATTCAGCATATGAAAGAAACGGAACACAATTTCCCATCATGCGCAGTACCATATTCGACTTAAGGTGCATTACCACCACCACCTGGACTGGAGTGTGGATCTTGTGTCGCAGCTATAGCTGCAGTAAATGTTTTATAGCCATAAAATAGTTATTGAGGGTTGGATTGATACATTATGATTATGATACAATTAAATCGATTAGTCTA
>JAQNCB010000008.1:28011438-28021616 GCA_030068295.1 Euristhmus nudiceps | reverse complement strand
TAGCCTCCTTATATACACAGATACACACACAACATAATCACACACAGCTGAACCAGAGACAGGCATAATTGGATGACACAGTGAAGCCTCAACTCCGCCCTCTGGCGGCGGGAAGTCGTCACGACAGGGCAGGTTCATGACAAGCTGCACTCGCTCAGGCGGGGGAACGCAGTGACAACCTGTTGATAGTGGGGCTTGAACCTCTGACCTTGGGATCAGTAATCTAGCACCTTATCACCGGGCCACCACAGCCCCAAGTGTTCATTTTATGCTCATGAAATGATTTTCAACGTTATGTGTTTCTCTAGCAAAGACCGACCTGCATAAAAACAGACAGAACAGTTCAGAAGAAAAATCAATAGAATTCAATGGAAGGTCAACACCGTAGTGCAGTGGTGCTCAATCCTGCTCCTGGAGAGCTACCTTCCTGAATATGTTTGCTCCAATTCTAATCATGCCCACCTGACCATCCAGTCATCTAATCAAGGCTTCAGACTAAATGAAGACTTCATTAGTTGACTGGATGATCAGGTGGGCATGATTAGGGTTGGAGCGAACATATTCAGCAAGGTAGCTCTCCAGGAGCAGGATTGAGCACCCCTGCCGTAGTATGTCATGCCCCGTGTGGGTTCACACTCCATCGACTCAAGCACCCTCTTGGGCAAAACTATTAAAGTGTTTGATGATCCATATCCACAAATACGTTTGTGATCATCCAACTCAATGATCTCTAGAATATACAGCACACAGCCCACTCCTAGAGGCACAGATTTCAGCGCTAGCACATTAGCAGTAATAGCAATCTGTCAGGAACGTCTTTAGATTATTTATAAAGTTGCTGGTGCTGAATTCGGTAACAGTGGTGCCACCCCTTGAGATATTATCTTGCATAACAATACATGTCGCTGGTTTACCGGTGGGATTCTCCAATGTAAAATACAGTCCAATATATAGTCCAATCGCGATATAGCGAGGGATTGGACTGTATTTTACATTGGAGAATCCCACCGGTGCTGGATTGGTCTCAGAGAGTACCCAAATCTATGTGTTGATCCCATACCACATGATAAAACAATGGTTTTCAATCAGCTCTTCTTTGTGTGCTGTCGAAAAGAAAGTATCTCTTTATGGCAGTGAAGAAGTTGTTGTGTCTTCTGGTTGTAAGAGGCTAACCAAAGTTAGCATACTGTCTGGAATTTGGAAGTACAGGGGAGTGAAGGGATGGGCCGCAAGATCACTACTGCCTCCAGTTTGGACGCGGCCTCTGAAATCTCGCAAGTTGATTGGTTGAGACGCATTTCCCACTTAATCAGAGTTAGTAGGGACCCCTTGTGGCATTTTCTGCTTACTTTTATTTTTCAATGAATATTTTTTAAAAATCCGCGATGCACTGAAGCACTTTCTTTTCGACAGCACACAAAGAAGAGCTGATTGAAAACCATTGTTTTATCATGTGGTATGGGATCAACACATAGATTTGGGTACTCTCTGAGACCAATCCAGCATTTTTTTGCCAGTGTCCAAGGTATTTCCAACACTGGTATCAGAATCAGCACACTGTAATCCATTCTTTCATTTTCTAAACTGCTTAACCCCAATTAGGGTCGCAGGGAGGCTGGCGCCCTTCTCAGCCGACTCCGTGCCAAGGAGGGGTACACTCTGTACAGCTCACCAGGCCATAGCAGGGCCAACACCAATACGACCATTCCCAAGGACGAAATGGAGCAGCCAATTAGCCTACTGTGCATACTTTTGGACTGTAGGAGGAAACTAAAGTACCTGGAGGAAACCCACACAAGCATAGAGAGAACATGCAAAGTCTACACAGAAATTCCCGAGCCTGAGATTCGAACCCACAACCTTTCTTGCTGTGAGGCAGACGTGCCTCCCCACACTCGAATTTTCTGAATAAGATTAACAACTTTTACTTGAACTCCCATCCAATATTCTTATTTAACCTTCACAATGAATACAGAACATCCAAAAGAACTCATTAAGCATCTTCATCTAAGCAACATGAGCAGTTCAAATATGTCTTGGAAACATTCTGTAATCCTGAATCATCCCCATGAACACGTGTTTCATTAATATTCATTTCTCCACCAGACAAATGAAACCACAAAAGATCTGAGCATCAGGGAAGAGGAAACCAAGAAGGACGTGGGATACCGAACTCCGACTGAGGAATGTGCACCACAATCCTTTCCAACCCTCTCCAACACTACTCCCTCACTCCCAACTGTTGTCTCAGCTGGACTTCAGAGACGCACGACATCACGAATCGTTTCTTTCTTTCTTTTTTTTGTGCCTTCTGCTTTTTCCCCCCCATCTATACTAAGCGCTTTCGTTTTACAATTTCCATGTATCGCTTTAATGATTTGTTTTATTTGGACAACCTCACTCACGTGCTGGACCGCTTAATCCTACCCAGGTCATGGCGGAGGCTGAAGCCTATCTCAAACAACTCTAGGTGAAGACAAGGTACACCCTGAGCAGCTCACGAGTCTATTTGAAGGGCCAACACACACATTCACACCCAAGGGTAATCTGCAACAGCCAATTAGCCTAACGTGCATGTCTTTGGACTGTTGGAGGAAATCTGGAGTACCCAGAGGAAACCCATGCAAACACAGGGACAGCATGCAAACTCCATACAGAAACAGATACATTCAGGACTAAAACCCAGGACCTTCTTGCTGTGAGGGGAGCGTACTAATACCCTATGCCACTATGATAGTGGCGAACTTCAGAAACTTTGCTACTACAGAAAGGAGCAGACTGACCACTTCCATCCACAAAAATGGAATATTGAAATGTTGTATTGATGCTCAATTGGTACAATATAGTCACCGTTTCCGAAACTCACGACTTGAACTTGGCTGAAATTTTAGTATGGATTACAAGTCACTGTCAAACTTAAAAGCTCAAATTATTGACTGACGACAAATATATATACAGTGGAACCTTGAGATAAGAAAACTTCAGTACACGAAAATTAAATTTTACGAAACGATATGCAGAGGGGGTTTTTCGCTTCGCTTTATGAAAAATTATTCAGCATACGAAAGAAACAGAACACAATTTCCCATCATGCTCAGTACCATGATCCTGCTCTCCTATTGGTCAGAATCTTTCCCATCATGCTCAATACCATGATCCTGCTCTCCTATTGGTCAGAATCCTTCCCATCATGCTCAGTACCATGATCCTGCTCTCCCATTGGTCAAGATCCACACTCCAGTCCAGGTGGTGGCCGTAATACACCTTAAGTTGGTTTGTCAACCGCCAAAAAAGGAAAAGAAGAAGAATCCGATGAAAATTAGAAACTTAAGTTTATTTTCCATTCACCATTTATTTTCTGCCGTTTTATTATTTCCTTTGCCCTCCTCCTGGCCACTTTTGCTTTCAGACATTACCTCACTCGAAAGGTAAGGTTCCAAATTGTTATATAATTATTTTTCTTTTTTTGCATTATGTTCTATTATCTACTTCATTTACAGGTATTAACGGTTAGGTTCGGTATATTGAATGATTCGAATGTATTTGGCTCTTATTTCATTCTGGTTTTACCCTCATTATAAAATTTAACGTGGTGTTTTTGTAGAGCTTGGAACGAATTAGGCGATTTACATTTAACACGTGATTCATTATACGAAAAAAAAAATCATGATACAAAAGCCACCCCAGAATGGATTAATTTCGTATCTCGAGGTACCACTGTAGTTTCATTTACTCTGAACAGTAAACAAGAGAATCAGAAATAAACCCCTGTTAGGGTCACGAGGAGGCTTGGGCCCCATCTCAGCCAACACTGGGCAAAGGCACGGTACACCCTGACCAGATCACTGGATCATTGCAGGGCCAACACACACACACACACACACACACACACACACACACACCCCTCGGGGCATTTTGAAGGAGGAAACTGGAGTACCCGAGGGAAACCAACAAATCTGCACACAATATATTTTTGCCGTACACAAGTCAATTATATGTGCTAAAATAGACTTGTGGTGCGACAGGACGGCGAAAACTAGTGGCTTGTTTATTTATGAAATAGATGCCAGATGATGTTATGAGTAAAAATAACAGGCAAAAATTGAAGTGGAAGCTCAAGAAAGAAGGAATAGTTTTGAGTTGCAATAGTAAATGAAGGAAACATTAAATGAAGGAAGAAACATCAGTCGACACTCTGAGCTTTAAAAAAAAAAGCTCTAATTGTCCCACCCTGACGTATCTTAATTCTCTTAAATCTGTGCATTTAATATTGGCAAAAACATTAGAATGTATTGAGGTTAATTGATCTTGTTAAGACCTATATAATTTTGAAAAATAACTTTGTATGAACCCCCACTTGACAAACCATTTAATTCTATTAGTGTCCTGGGGAGGCGGGAACCCATCTTAGCCGACTCTGGGCAATGGCGGGGTACACCTTGAAGATCTCACCCGATACACACCCAACCATTCACACTCACACCTAGGGGCAATTTGAAACAGCCAATTAGCCTCATGTGCATGGCTTTGGACTGTCGGAGGAAACCGGAAGTACCCGGAGGAAACCCATTCAAGCAAAGGGAGAGCATGCAAACTGCATACAGACACACCCTCGCTGAGCCAAGGACCCGAACGCAGGACCTTCTTGCTGAGAGGGCGGACATGCTAACCTTGACACCATCGTGCCGCCTGCTTGTACGAACATCGCCAATAACAATGGAAGCCAGATTCCACAATCATCACATCACATGATTAAACCACTCACACTTTCCATTTTACACAGTTATTGTCATCGCCAAAGATGGACTTCTCAGGGTTTTTAAATACACACACACGCAATCATAGTGGTCAAAAAGCAATCCATCAGGGATGCGAGTAATATCATTTTATTTTCATTAGAGGTCTGCTGGTCATATTGCCAAACAAAACTACCAAACAGGAAAATATCATGTATGGTTTCACTAGAGGGATTTCTATTTTGTTTCAAAACCACTCAGACTCCAGTATTAAGGTTTTCTACCAAGACACATTTGATTCCCTAAGACAGCCTGGTAAAGGGCACAGTAATGTTTCAGACGCCATATGCAAGTTATCAGTGATCGCTCACTTTCTCAGGGACTTTCCTGTTGGAAATTTATCCAGCAGAAAATATTTGGTGACAGAAACTTTAAAATGTTGAGCCAATCCACAACAGGTACAGAAAACATAGCTATTATTTCTAGGGGAGCAAAATGACACAGAAAAGGAAGGATACGTTGTACAGTCAACAATTTGTGACCACCAAAACCTTTCAACACGTACATGAGCTTACTGGATGTTCCATATGAAAGTCAATGGCCTTGATATGGAGTTGGCCCTACACCCTACAACATTCCAAACCCTACAACACCCACCCAACAACCCTTCATTCCAAAAGGTGAATAATAATAAAAAAAAAAAAAGACTAAAAGACAATCAAATCAATTTTTTGCACATGAAACTTCGTGATGAAGGAGAGGCGATGCTGAGATCTGTTGGTGGCCCAACCCCAAGTTGAACACCTTAGGCTTGAAGAACTTGAAGTGTGGTTTTAGTAAGATGGAGCTACAGCACACACACACACACACACACACACACACACACACACCATTAGAAGTGCTGAGGGAAATATTTCCAGATCGGGTGATCTCCTCACATGGCGTGCTAGTTGGTCGGCCCAGTCCCCTGACCTCACCCCGTCTGATGTCTTCTGTCGGGCTACCTTAAATTACAAGTGTATACACATTGACCCCAAACTCAAAGCCCTTAAGGTTGCTATCGAGCAGATGATCGCCGCTGTTCCACCCAGCATGACCCATCAATCCATAGCAGCCTTCAGAAATGGACTCCATTCAAGTATAGACAATGATTGGCAGCATATAATAATAATTTGATGAGTATTATTTATTGAATTTACCTTTAAATGTGGGAGGTTTTACTGGGTCACCCTGTATATAACATTACCTGTCCATAACAGTGACTGAAAACTATGGAGCCCAGCCATAGATTCATCTTTCAGACTACGAGATACTGAAGCGTGCTCCATCAGCCAAACAAGCATGCTGTACATCCAGTTCTTTGGAATCCAGGAGCAGTTTTACACCGTTCTACCCGTCACCTGCATTGCATCTGGGGAGCTTTGAGTGTAGCTGCTTAGCCATGGAAGCTTACTTTTACGAAACGTCTGACACACAGTTCTTGTCCTGATGCTTCCAGAGGCATTTTGAAACTCTGGTGTACAATCCACATGCAATAGCGGACAGGCACTTAGGCACTTGGCAGCCTAACTCTGTGAGTTTGTGTGGTCTCCACAATGACTGAGCTGTTGTTTCTCCTCTGTACTTCCATTTCACAATAACAGCACTCACAGTTGACCGGGGCAGAGCTAATAGGACAGAAATTTCATGAACTGACTTGGGGCAAAGGTGGCATCTGATGGCAGTGCCAAGATTAAAGAGTCTGAGCTTCATTCTGTACTGCCCATGCTGTTTACTGCATTTGGTTAACAGTCAGGGAAGCAGCTTGTCCATGCTGATGTTGGAGATCTAAAAAGGAGAACATCCAGCAAATGTTAAGAATTACCTCAACACATCTTCATTAACTTCTTTATCGTGGTCCGGGAAACAATACTTTTGGAGTATAGCCCAGGAACATGGGGCTGACGGTGTAGGGATCAAAGAGATTGGGACCCAAGACCTCTTGATCATGAGGACAGTAACCTATACTGTCCTCATGATCAAGAGGTCTTGGGTCCCAATCCCTATGAGACCCTCACCATGCTATGATTTCTGGACAAGGTCTTACCCACAAGTGTGCCTCTGTCCATCCAACAATATACAGAACCCAGGATATGCCACTTGGCTCAGGTGTAAAGGGCCAAACAAACAGACTTCTCTATCCGAGGAACCCTGGGCATAAGACTGAAGTACATCCTAAATGGGGATACCAGTGTATTATTCACCTTGCCACCCGTCCATCAAGAAACTTGTAAGAAATGGTATAAAAACACTCATCCATCCATAATTAACACTGCTTGTCCTTTACATCACAGGGAAAACCGGAGCCGATCCCAACCGACTTTGGGGGAGAGGTGGGGCACACCCTAAACAGACCGCCAGTCTAGTCTAGTCTAGTCTGCAGGGCTAACACAAAGACAAACAACCATTCACACCATTCATTCACATACATTCATACCTACGGGCAGTTCAGAGTAGCCAGTTGACCTTATGTGAATGTACTTTAGACTGTGGGAGGAAACTGGGGTGCCTGGAGGAAACCCACAGAAGCACATGCAAACTCCACAAAGAAAGGCTTATCAACCTTGAGAATTGGACCCAGAACCTTCTTGCTGTGAGGCAGCAGTGCTAACTAACAATCAGTACTTTTATATCTTTCCTCACAGTTCTGGTTTGATAGCGTACTTGTACTGAAAAAAGTGCAAAATAGAACAGGAGAATAAATGCCATTTTGGACCAAAATATGTTTTGAAAAAGGCCACTGCAGGGGCACATTTTGAACATAAACCCTGTTATGCCATTTTGCCCATGCTGGCAGAGATTCCTTCATTTCTAGCCACAAAAATAGCAGAAGGATGAGAATAGGGGGGAGAAACTGGCATGACAGAATGTGAAAAACAGCAGATTGCAGAGGATGAACTCCCTACAAGACCCTTACTGTACAGACAGCATTCCAAGTTAGCACTGGTGTCCGGCCAAATAGTCAATTCACTCACTCGCGTGCGTGCCAAATCGCTGACTCCTACTAGGGTCTCAGGAAGGCTGGAGCCTCTCTCAGCCAACACCGGGTTGAAGGCAGGGTACACTTCTAACAGTTCACCAAACCATTGCCGGGCCAACACATACATACAACCATTCGCAATCCTACTCATACCTAGGGGCAATTTGGAACAGCCAATTTCACAGGTCTTTGGATTGTGGCAGGAACCCGAAGTACACCAAAGAAACCTACGCAAGGATGGGAAGAGCATGGAAACACCGTCGCGAAGCCTAGGACTCGAACCCAGGACCTTCTGGTTGTAAGGCGGACGCGCTAACCACCTCACCGCCGTCCCTCTGCTGCAAACAGTCAATTCAACGTAGTCAATGCAATACAGAGAGCATTCAATGCCCTTCGAACTTCCCAAACATGAGCACTCTCTCCATTATTTGCAGAGCTACTGTCATTGGTGACACACCTTTTCCTCTGAAGAGTGCATGTCATCTTAACAAAACCGCCATCTGTCACCAGGGGAAAACGTTTTGACACACCCCTGATAGGTATGCAGGTAGATACTCATACAGATCACTTCACTTTTCTATCACATATCTACAGTTCATAATGAGATGGAAGTCAGGCATGTGGCAAGGTGGTCAGCACGTCCATCTCAAAGCAGCATGGTCCCGGGTTCAAGTCCCGGGCCTGGCAAAGGCATTTCTGTGTGGATTTTGCATGTTGTCATAATGCTCGCATGGGTTTCACCCAGATGCTGCTCTTTCCTCCAGCGATCTAGAGATATGAACATTGAGCTAATTTAATCTTCAAAGTTGCCCCGATGTAACTAATTCATTTTCTGAACAACTTAATTCTAATTAGGGTCACGGGGAGGCTAGCACCCATCTTAGCCGACTCTGGGTGAAGGTACACCCTGGACAGCTCGCCAGGCCATCACAGGGCCGACATGCACACAACCATCACTCACACCTAAGGGAGATTTGGAACAGACAATTAGCCTACTGCGCATGTTTTTGGACTGTGGGAGGAAACCGGAGTACCCGGAGGAAACCCACGCAAACACGGGGAGAACATGCAAACTCCACACAGAAACGGCCTGGCCCTGCGATGGCCTGGTGAGCTGTCCAGGGTGTACCCTTCTGTCGCCCGGAGTCGGCTGAGATGGGCGCCAGCCCCCTCATGACCCTAATTAGGATTGAGCGGTTTATAAAATGAATGAATGAAAAAAAGTTGGATGTGAATATGAATGATTGTGTGTAAGCTGCCCAGCAATGCTCGAGCGAGCTGCTGAGGGTGTACCCCACCTTCCACCAGTATCGGCTGAAATAGGCCTCTCTGGCCTCTCAGCAACCCCAACAGTAGGATTAAGCGTTTAGGCAAATGAGTGAGTGAGTGAGTGAGTGGAAGTCGGGAGCCTTTAGAAAGCAAAAAAATGTCAGCATTGAAAGAAAAGCAGGACAGGAATGCGCCGTCCCTTGTGGAAATACACAGCTATGAGAGATCATGACTGCTGGATTATTTTGGGTCTCTGCTCTGGGAATTATCCCATTAGTAGTACGTTGCTGGATTTTTTTCCCTCCCCTGTTCAAAAAAAAAAAAAAAAAAACCCACACTACTGCATTAGCATAACCAGGTATTACACAAAACCATCTATTGCTCTGTTGCACATATGGGAAAGTGGATTCTTTTTTTTGTCCAACAACCACTTGAACAACCCTTGGAATGCTAAACTCTGGGTCTGAGTCAAAATTTAAGACTTGTGCTGCATTGCTATACTGTGAGTGATTTTATAAAAGCAAAGCATGAATAAATATAATCATAATATTTTATCTCCAGCATCTTATAATTAAAGTTCTACCTCCTAACCAATGAATATCATGCATCTTTAACATATCACTCATCTTCTGTACGCGTGTATATACAGCCATCCCTCGCTATATCGCGCTTCAGGTTCTACAGGTTCAGTGCATCGCGGATTTTTTTTTAAATATTCATCGAAAAATAAAAAAAATAAGGAAAAAGTTCAGGAAAATGCTGCGAGGGGTCGCTACTGACTCGGATTTGGATCCCCCTCGTTGTCGTCGTCTTCTTTCTGTGTTACACGAATGCTGGGAAATTTGTCTCGACCAATCAGCTTGCGAGATTTCAGAGCCACGTCCCAAACCGGAGTCGGTAGTGAGCTTGCGGCCTTTCCCTTAACTCCTTCACTATTAAAAAGGTTAAGGGAAAGACTGCAAGATCACTACCGACTCTGGTTTGGGACTCGGCTCCCAA
This sequence comes from Euristhmus nudiceps, assembly GCA_030068295.1. Classification (NCBI taxonomy): domain Eukaryota; kingdom Metazoa; phylum Chordata; class Actinopteri; order Siluriformes; family Plotosidae; genus Euristhmus; species Euristhmus nudiceps. The sequence continues at coordinate 28,011,593 of JAQNCB010000008.1, read as the reverse complement.
ACACATTTATTACACTTTATTTCCATCTATGTACAATTACACATATGCATTTTGTATTATTTATATTTTATTTACATCTTGAATGTTTAATTGTTATTATAAACATTTATAGCGTTGAATATGTATTTATTGATATTATATACACATATACATGT
>JAQNCB010000008.1:27591422-27605405 GCA_030068295.1 Euristhmus nudiceps | reverse complement strand
TAATCCACATTTGGAATACAGTTGCCAGTGAAAAAAATAACAAAATTAATTACTAAATGTGTTAATAATTCAACATACAAGTCGCTCTGGAGTATAAGTCACCCCCCTGGCCAAACTATGAAAAAAGTGTGACTTATAGTCCGCTAAATACGGTATTGACCCCTTTGTGATGAGATGATTGACACCTCACTCCTGTCATGGAACATGGGTTAGGATATGGGGCAAGATTATGTTACCTTAGTTAATATCGGTGGTGGCCAACCCTGTTTGTGGAGATCTACCTTCTTAAAGACTTTAGCTCCAATCCTAATGGGACAAGGCTAGGGTTGGAGTAAAGGTCTACAGGAAGAAAGGTTTCCAGGAACAGGTTTGGGCGCCACTGGTTTATACAGAATCTGGTTACTGATGTATTTATTTCAGCCAGTTGGAGTCTGCCTTGCGTGTTGGGATGATTCTCTTGACATGTCTATACAACACCACACCCTGGTACAGTCTGTCTTCCTTGCACTACCTTTAGTAGGGGATAGGCAACATTAGACCACAACAAAGTTGTCACTAAATACCAAGACAGTGGTTCCATCTTGAGTGGAGAGAGGTGTAATATAAAAGGTGGATGTTGCAGTTCAAACAAGAGTCTCTTTGAGGAAAAATAATGGCGGCTTTTGTTTAATTCCACATCCACAAGCTGAAGTGGTTCCTGAAGATCCTTCTTGATCATGAGCTGCAGACCTGTAGGTCATGCTGTGGACCATGGGACTGGTTCATATCTGTAGACCTGAATGAACCTTATTTTCCTGTTCCTCCAAGGCCAGGCATACCAATTCAAAGTCATGCCCTTTGGCCTCATCCTAGCACCGTGACGTTTGTTCAAAATTTGCAGCACTCGTTCCTGTATGTCCCCATCAAGGAGCAGGCCACCGCTAGCATATGCAGTTTCCTCACCAACATTACGTATTTTGGTTTCTTGGTGAACTACAAAGGGAGGTCCCTTACTAAAACAGGTCGAACAGCTCATCAGTATATGACTAACTTCACTGGGATTGCCAGCTGCTCCAGTCCAACAACAACTGGCAGATATTATTACATTTGTTAGTACAAAGGACTTGTAGTCAAGTCCCAGGTTTAGCAAAGGTGTTTCTGAATGTTCTCCCCATATTTGTGTGGGTATCCTCTGGGTACCCCAGTTTCCGCCAACAATTTGAAGAATTGTGCATTAGGGAAAATGAGGCAAGTCTGTTGGGATTTTTAGTCCCAGCCTAGTGGCTCGTCAAGGCAAGAGCTTATCCCAGTTTCTGTGGCGTCAAGCCACTAGGAATTCAACTGCTTCTGGTTGGGATGCTAGTCCATCGCAGGTTACCTTCCCAGTATTTTTACTGGTACCCATTGACAACTTCTGGTACTGACAGAGATGCACTTGTGGTTAGGTCCTTGCCCAGGGGTCTTAGCGTGGTGGGGGTCTAGCAGGGATTTGACCCACCAGCCCACATGTTAAGCAAATTGGCTGTTCCAAATTGCCCCTTGGTGTGTTCGAATGGTTGTGTATGTTGGGCCTGTGATGGACTGGCAAGATGTTCAGGATGTACGCCACCTTCGGCCAGTGTCAGCTGAGATAGCGTTGCAGGGAGGTTGGTGCCTAAGATTAAACAGCTCCGCAAGTAAATGAACAAATGATGGAACTTTAGCCAGGCCGACGTATGTGTTATTATATGTGACCGTTTTCCGTTATCTACTGCTGTTTCACCACAGTTATAGAATACAGCAACTAGGTCATTGAATCTTGCTAACGGCCCAAACATAGCTGATAAGGTTTTGCTTTTGTAACAAAACAGATCTCACCGCTCTTCTGAGGACATCAAAGTGGCTTCAATCCAAAGCATATTTTCTATAATAAAATGGATGGCATGATAACTCCCTCACCTGTTGGAACAGTCCCAGAAACACTTATAAATACAAACCTTTAACACACAGGTCATGTATGCCAAGTCATTCCCTGAAATTCTCTCGAGTGTTGCTCACCTCCTCAGTTAAACCCCATTCATTACCTGATTTCTGGGAACTTGTGTTTGCTTGAGGGCCTGCTCGAAAAAAAAATGCTCTGGCATTCATTTTCAAACCCCGTGCCAATCCGAATCCAGCGTCACCAATCCACCAGCTTCCCTCGAGACTGTCAAGATTCCACCAGGTTCCCTTGAGAGCATCCTTTTTCAATCCCACATGCCTCCATGCTCATCATGACTCTCTTAAATTATGGAGATTACGGACATCGCGCCTCAGTGTAAACCCAGGGTAAGCAGAGACCAAAGACGGTGGCTGTCAACACATATCAAACTCTTTTCCATGGGCTTCCAAGTGGCGCATCGACAAGGTGCACAACTATTAATCCGGAGAATCGAATCCAGGTTAATGCACAGCAGTCCGTGCCGGGAGTCCACGGGAGCTAATCGGCCGAGTTCTCACGGGAGGGTGGTACGGCATACGCTGACTTCCCTGTCACTCACACCGATAGATAGCCAGTCATGGGCGTCTGCGAGCTCATTCGTACGAGGGGGCGGATAGCGCTTTTCTCTCCAAGTGTGTTAAATCGTCCCCAAATGCGCATGGCGCCGCAGTTTGAAAAGAGTCGGGTGGCTAGCGTCGCATGTCACAGAGGGGGCGTGTGCATGCTTTCACCCCTCCCTGATCAGTGGTGGTCGTGTGATATGGAAGGCAATACCTGATGGGTGGGAATTGGATATGACTAAAATTAGGGAGAAAAATGGGAGGGGGTAAAACAAACCTCTTTTCCACCAAAATTCTGAAGGGAATGTAGGGAATGTGACGCCAGTCCTGTTGACACACTGTTGTGCATACTTAGTAGCAGTATAGCAACTTTGTGTATGTGTACTTGAAGTATACCCATGTCAAGAGGCTTTTTATAGCCTTATGTGTGGTGAAGGTCGCCAGTGTTTAGAAGTTTTTTTTTTGTTTGTTTTTTTTTTTTCAGATTTTACTTGTGATTCGATACATGCAGTTTTTATGTGCTGGTCCCCATTGAAAGACCAGTTATGGCTTTTACCACATTAATTTAGATACCAGTCTGGTCTTATTAGCCTCAAATGACTGCCTGGCTGCACTAGCAAGCATGCCGCATCATGAGACTTTGATATAACAACCATAATCTCTTCCTCTTGCAGCCAGGAACCATGATTGAATGGGGAAATTACTGGTAAGAATGCATACTTGTAATTCATTCTCAAGTTCTGCTCATTTTTAAACCCCCAAGTGTATGAATTAAATCTGTACGATGCTAATCTATTCAACATTGTGGTCATTAGAAAGCACTAGTATGCCATCGGGTTCCTTGGGATAAAGATATTATTGATCTCTGACCTCATATTCAGAGTAATATTTATACTCGATCAGTTGCCGAGCCGCTTAATCCTTTATCGCAACCAGCAATGGCATCATTACAGTACACCAAGATCAATAGATTTCCAAAGAAGGCGTATTGTGGGGTGGACTTGGCCAACGTCAGTTTGCACAAATGTTTTGGATTCCTCCTCGCTCAGGTCGGCCTGCGCTCTCGGACAGGTGTCTTCGTACTTTAACGTGGAAATAATCCCCGTTGGAACGAAACCAGTGTTGCAGAGAAACTCCAAGTAAGTCGGCGTACCGCCGAGAGGCATCGCCGTCAATTCGCCAACTATGTATATGTATCAGTCTTTCATAAACAATGCCGTCTATTCACTTTTGATATGTTACTGTACTTAACAATCCGGCACTGAGGGTGAGGAGGATGTCGCTGAATAGTTGCCAAGACAGAATGTCGATGACGCTGTTCAAATCCGCCGAGTCTGAGGCGCTTAATTGTTTTGGTGTATGTTACACTGGAAAATAAACAAAATATATACACTATAATAGAATTATTTCTTACTTTTTTAAATCATGACCAATGCAGGTGAGACCTGAGTGCATATACAGGTCCATAATCTGTGTAATGGTGACTCTTGAACCCATTTTAAAAGTTAACGTATATACTACAGTCATCCCTCGCTATATCGCGCTTCAGGTTCTGCAGCTTCAGTGCATCACGGATTTTTTTAAATATTCATCGAAAAATAAAAAAAATACAGGAAAAGTTCAGGAAAATGCCGCGAGGAGTCGCTACCCACTATTCTCATCTAAGCCTCTTCTTCTTTTTCACCTCCTGTTACATGAATGCTGGGAAATTCTTCTCGACCAATCAACTTGCGAGATTTCAGAGCCGAGTCCCAAACTGGAGTCGGTAGTTTTAAAGAGGAAAAAAAGTGAAGGAAAGGGCCGCAAGTTCACTACTGACTCCGGTTTGGGACTCAGCTCTGAAATCTCGCAAGCTGATTGGTCGAGAAGAATCTCCCAGCATTTGTGTAACAGGAGAGGCAGAAGTCAAGGAAAGTGCGTAGAGCCTAAATAAAATTGTTAAAAGTTCTAAAAACATATTTCTTACGCTTTGTTTACATCTATGTACAATTACACGTATGTATTTTATATTATTTATATTTTATTTACATATTATGCATTGTTTTTGAATGTTTAATTGTTATTATAAGCATTTACAGCGTTGAATATGTATTTATTGATATTATATACACATATACATGTGTCATATACGTCAGTCGGGGGGGTCGATCCTACTTCGCGGAAATTCGGTGTTCGGGTAGGGTCTCGGTCCCCATTAACCACAAAAAGTGAGGAATCCCTGTATATGGAGACCGAAAGAAAAGCCGCTTAATCCTAATTAGGGTCGCGGGGAGGCTGGCGCCCATCTCAGCCGACTCTTGGCGAGGGCGGGGTACACCCTGGACAGCTCGCCAAGCCATCGCAGATGTTTTTATAGTTTTTATACATATTTTAGCTATGACAGAGAGAGAGGTCAGGTGAGCTAACAGCGTATGTTTAGTGTATTCATTTGGAGTTCAGTACACACTACCACACTACATGGAGGTGAAAGTTATCTGCTCTGTCGAGGTATTGTAGTATATACTACACAGAAACACAAAGTTTAAAAAAAAAAAAAAAACAGTGGTTCATTTTTTTAAATTATTATTTTAATGCATAATAATAATGATAATGATGATGATACCTGCTCAAAGTAACTGACAAGCCACAAGTGTCCGGTTTTGATTCAAGCATTTTTTTTTATTTTTATTTTTTTTGGAAAAAAATGGAAGACCAATCAGATTGTGCCTTTGCCGTCTTATATCTGGTAAACTATAGTTATTCCACATGACTGACACGCTTATGTGGTGTGTTTAGGGCTCGAGCCATTCGCTATCGGCAGCAAAACCGTGAGGCAGTTGGTGGATTTTTCTCTCAGATAGGAAGTCTTTACATGGTCCATCACTTATTTGGTAAGCAGATTTCCTGATCAGGATTCAGAAGGAAAGTTTTCCTCCAGTACAGTTTATGTTTAGTGCTTGTTTTTATTTCGGTCAGCGTATAAGGACCTGCAGTCCAGAGAGGAGACTCGGAACGCAGTGTGGCACCATGAGGGCTGGAATGAAGTGGTTTACTACACAGGTACGCTCCTCATCCAAAATTATACTGCATTTCACATCATATTAAACATGTTACTGTATATTATTATGTTCTATTGTTGTTGTTTGTAATTATTCCATGTCATTCTGTTCCAAGTGCCCTTGATTCAACACATGGAGTCCAGAGTTATGATTCCAATGAAGGCGTCACCCCTGAAGTAGTACTGTATTCACAAGCTAAATACATGCTTTAACAAAGGAACCGATGTCGGGTATCTCTCAGCTTTGCATGTTAATCCATTTCAATGTTCTTTCTGGATATTTAAAAAGCATTTCAAATCCACTCCACCAAATGACAGTTGAATTGAGAATGCATTGAAAGAAACATTGCCTAGTATGAACTTTGTGCTTATTGAGGGGGTTTGATTCAGAATGTTAGAATCGCCTTTGGATGGAAAACCTTAAAGCTGGGATTGGTCAATTTTAGCCGTGTACACAAACTGTAAAAAAAAAAAAAAAGCGTACTAATTAATCCTGTTTAAAAAAAAAAAAAACACCAACCGATATATTTTATATTATTAATATAAAATTATTAGTATCACACATTTTGCAGTGTACCTTGCTGTCCACTGGAAAATATCCAATCAAATTGCTTCGAGCATGTGTGGTGGGGGGCGTGGCTTTGGAAAGGCTTAAAAGGCGCTACTGTAAAATGTTGCCTACTTTCTAGATTACCAACCCCAGCTTTAACCTTTTAAGAATCTTTACAGTAAACGTCATCATTACCACCCAATTCAACAGCATGTAGTTCAGAAAGGTATTGGGGTCTTTTAATGTTTTATTATTATTATTATTATTATTGTTGTTGTTAGGTTCACAGTGGTGCTGCATTTCAACTTTTTTTTTTTTTTGTGCAAATCTGTTAAAAAAAAAAAAAAAGAGCCTATTAATTTTTTCAAATATTGCTACCTGAAAGCTAAAATAGTGCCGCATCTCTGCTTTGCACAGTACTGTAAAGGGCACTTTAATTTAACGGCTGAGAACCAGAGTGGTGAAACCAACAGGATGCTGTTTTTGAGAAAAATGACAAAGTGTTTGCAATATTAATAAAAAAAAAATCAGGGATAATGCTCACGATATGATTCAATGTCAGAGGGAAGATAAAGGGACCATTCTGGCACACATAGACCTGATCCATATCTATCAAAATATGACCTTGTCTCCTTTTTTTTTTTTTGTGGTTTATGTGGGTTAGACCACTGTGGCTCTCAGCCCCTCCTATGTGCTTGTCGTTGGGGTACAATGTGGGTTTTTTTTAAGCATTATTTTAAATATTATATTAGAGTCTGAAGATATGTATACACAAACATCCATCTCTGTATTTAACTACTTTGTTTTGCCGGGTCACATGACAGGAAAGTATGTGGAAAGTTTTAAGAGGCAATAAAAAAAAGCCTTCATGTTAAAGATAAAATTGTTATTTATTTATACTTCAAAGGATACTACTGAAGTTTCCGTGTGGAGTTCGCATGTTCTCCCGTGCTTTTCTGGGTTTCCTCTGGGAACTCCGGTTTCCTCCTACAATCCAAAGGCATGCACATTTGGTTGCCCCTAGGTGTGAGTGGTGAGCTGTTCAGGGTGCACACTTCCTTCGCCCAGTGTCGGCTGAGAAAGGCAATGGCCTCCCTGCTACCCTAATATGGTTAATCCAGAGCGATGTCCAATCTTGGCCGCAAAGGGCCGGTGTGGGGGCAGGTTTTCACTTCAACCAAGCAGCAGCCACACCTTCCGCCTGTGTAAATCACTGATGACAGAAAATGATTGGTGCATGTGTCCTATTGTTTGCATGTGGCAAAACTTGATGTCAGACTGGTGCCATCTTGGTGAGACCACTTTACTGATGAAGGATATACATAAATATAGTGGAACCTCGAGATACAAAAGCTTCAGTACACAAAAATTTCATTTTACGAAACGATATGCAAAATTATTCCGCATACAAAATAAACGAAACACAACCGCTTGCAGAAAATTTTTAAATTTGCGCCATAATTGCGCCCCGGCTGCCCTGTTGGTCAGAATATTTCCCATCATGCTCAGTACCATAATCCTGCTCTCCTATTGGCCGATTCTTTCTCATCGAGCATCAGTCGCGTGTTTGTTGGCATCCCGCCAGTAAAGTACAGGCATTTTTGTTTTCGGCATTCGCTATCGTTCAGTCCAATCCAAAAAAAAACGGATAACGGAAGAAGAATCCAATGAAATTAGAAACTGAAAAAAGAAAAATTAATTTTAAGTGTAAATTAGTTTGTGTTAATGTTTCCTGCCATTTATTTTATGCCGTTTGCCCTCCTCCTCGTCACTTTCGCTTTCAGACATCGCCTCACTCGAAAGGTAAGGTTCCACATTTTCCTATATATATTTTTTTTTCATTATGTTCTATTATCTACTTCATTTACAGGTAGTAACGGTTAGGTTCGGTATATTGAATGATTCAAATGTATTTGGCTCTTATTTCATTCTGCTTTTACCTTTATTATAAAATTTAATGTGTTTTTGTAGAACTTGGAACGAGTTAGGCGATTTACATGTAAAACATTATTCATTATACGAAAAAAATCATGATACGAAAGCCACTCCGGAACAATTTAATTTCATATCTCGAGGTTCCACTGGAGTATGGAAATGATTCGTTTTATTTTAAACGCCTTTTTTTCCCTTTTTTTTTTTTTTTTAAATTTCAGCTATGCAGAGCTTATTTCAATTTATTACAAGTATCAGTGAAGTTAGATGAGTTTAAGGTATTCTGTTGTCTTTCACTGGTTACAGTTTGAGATGTTCAAGCCAGGCGGTCTCACTAAGATGGCCTTCACCCCGCTTCAAAATTGAAACAATAATGCGAAATTGAGTAATTTTTTTTCCTTTTAGATCAGTGATTAAAACAGCAGGCAAGAAGGTCCTGGGTTCGATTCCAAGGCTCGGGCATTTCTCTGGAGTCTGTATGTGTGGGTTTCCTCCAGGCACTCGGGTTTCTTCGCACAGTCGGCTCACAGGCTGTTCCAAATTGGTCCGAAGTGTGAGTGTGAATGTGTGTGTGCATTTTGGCCCTACGATGGCCTGGCGAGTTGCCCAGGGTGTACCCAGTGTTCACCCAGCGTCCCGAATTAAGATTAAGTGGCACACACTGTGTGTATATATACACACACACACACACACACGTGTATGGTTTTATAATGATAAACCTCAAAGACACAATTACAGTGTATCAGAATGTTTTAATATCTCTATGGAAAGTATCAAAATGAAAAAGTCTCCTTTAGAGATACACACGTTGCATATATTATTGTTTTAAAAAAAAAAAAACAACCAATATTACAATTCTAAGATCTGCTAAAGCATCATAAAAAAATCTATAAGAAATTAAAACTACATCACAGCTTTGATCAGTTTCTGACGAGATTAGCATCTGACCACATGCCTGCCACATCCTGTAAACACGGTGGTGTAATGAAAGAACTTCAAATGGTGATGGAATGTTAAAATCCAAAACATTAAAATTAGAAATCTGTGCAAGTAAGTAAAACTGTGCAATACGTAACGTCAGCACGAAGGCACATAAAGCAGGCGAGGGTGAGACTACGGTATACAAAGCCTCTAAATCTTCTCGAGCTCTTTTAGCAGCTCCCCGAAACTCGTCACGTACCAAGAAGACTTCTCTTTTACTTGCTGCCGTATCACGTTCCCACCAAATCCGATGAAAGCACTCTGAAATATTACAGGAATAAAAGCATCAGTCAGTAAAGTATGATGAACACACACACACCTCCACTGTCCTGCAATTAGGGGGGGGATCTATCTTAAGATATGAAAAAATTAAGGAAACTTTAGCTTTAAACACACATTTTATTTGTTCATTAGTCCCCGCCTCTCGAGAGCTATAGTAATTGCTTCTGTCTGTCTGTCACTTTTTAGTTTCTGAACATTTACTTGCCGCGTGCTGAAGCTTTCAAACTAGGTACGCTGGCTCACTACAATGAGTGCTGGATGAGTTTGTGTGCGAGTGACATTGACCTACCTTTCAAGGTCATAGAAGCAAAACTGGACATTAGGTTTCCCGACATTTACTTGCTGCACCCAGAAGGCGGGGCTTTCAAAAATGGTATGCTAACTCACTATGAGTGCAAAGATGAGTTTGTGTGCAAGTGACCTTGACCTACCTTTCAAGGTCACAGAAGCAAAACTATCTATTACGTTTCCGGACATTTACTTGCCACGCGCTGAAGCTGGGCCCTTCAAACTAGGTGTGCAGGCTCACTACTACGAGTGCTGGATGAGTTTGTGTGCGAGTGACCTTGACTTACTTTTCAAGGTCACTAAACCAAAACTCTTAGGTTTCCAGACATTTACTTGCCACGCGGAGAAGGCGGGGCTTTCAAAAAAAAGGTACAAGATAAGATAATCCTTTATTCGTCCCACAAATGGGGAAATTGCATTGGTGTGCTGGCTCACTACTAGAATGAGTTTGTGTGCAAGTGACCTTGACCTACTTTTCAAGGTCACAGAAGCAAACTCTATTAGGTTTCCGGACATTAACTTGCCGTATGCTGAAGATGGGCTTTTCATACTAGGTGTGCTGGCTCACTACTATGAGTGCTAGGATGAGTTTGTGTGCGAGTGACCTTGACCTACTTTTCAAATTCATAGGAGCAAAACTATATATTAGGTTTCCAGAGATTTACTTGCCGCGCCCTGAAGGAGGGGCTTTCAAAAAAAGGTACGCTGGCTCACTACTATGAGTGCAAGGATGAGTTTGTGTGCGAGTGACCTTGACCTTCTTTTCAAGGTCACTGAAGCAAAACTATATGGTGTCCAGACATTTACTTTCCACGTGCTAAAGCTGGGGCTTTCAAACTTGGTGTGCTGGCTCACTACTATGAGTGCTAGGATGAGATTGTGTGCAAGTGACCTTGACCTACTTTTCAAGGTCACAGAAGCAAAACTGTATATTAGGTTTCCGGAGATTTAATTGCCACACGCTGAAGCTGGGGCTTTCAAACTTGGTGTGCTCGCTCACTACTATGAGTGCTAAGATGAGTTTGTGTGTGTGTGACCTTGACCTACTTTTCAAGGTCACTGAACCAAAACTGTATATTAGGTTTCCAGAAATTTACTTGCCGTGCACAGAAGCTGGGGCTTTCAAACTTGCCATGTTTAATCTAAATATTATGAAAAGGTCTTTTTCAGCGGGAGTGTTTGTACCCCTTTGGTCTATTTTGGTTAAGTGTATTAATCACACTTGCATGACTTTACCAAATGCCAGCATGTTTGTATGTATTGGTACATTAGAGGCAATTCAGATTATACAGTCCATATTATTACTTTAGACATGCTATCAGAGAACACGTATTTATTTGAAAAGTCCCAATGAACCGAAAGAAGAACGTGCGTTTGTACGAAAGCAGGTGTTTGTGTGAATTAAAAAAAAAGACAGCGTCTCGTATCAAATCAATGGTGGCTGAAGTTTTGAAACAGCTCATCTGAAATTAAAGTTGGAATGTTCTGAAGGCATGTAATGGACTTTATAGTAATTATAATATAAATATTTGGGCATGGAGCTCCGGAAATGTTTGCATGTGCAAGTTTACAGGAACATGCATACATAAGGTAAGAGAATATGCTGCGAAGTGCAGGTACAGCTGATGCGATGTACTGGGGCAGTCGTGACCCCATGGTTAGAGAAGCAGGGTTTGGGACTGAAAGGTTGCCAGATTGATTCCCGGACCGGCAGAAAAACTGTGAACTCCAACTTTATAGCTGAAGTGCCCTTGAGTAAGGCACCTAACCCCTAACTGCTCTCTGTTCCGCGATGTAGCTGCCCACTGCTCCTGTGTGTGCTCACTTTGTGCATTTCACAGAGCGAAATTTCGCTCGCATGACAAGAAAATAAAATTTAAAAAAAGTATTGGATTGTCTGTGTGGGCACGGACGCAACACAATCGAGTCCATAGCTTCGTGGTATTTGCACAAGTATGGAGATCCAGAGCTCTGCTACAGTACGTGCATTTCTTGGTATGTTTGGAAAGGGAATCTGAAGCGTTTTTATTTAGCCCTTTACTGGGTAATGCGGCTGAAACGTGCCGATCTAGTGATCGGGTAAAATGTCTGAAAGGGGCAGAGCAGCACTGCAACTTTCGCTTTCCTTTTTCAACATCATTGTGAGAACACAGTTTGTATACTTCAGTTTTTTTTTCCGAATCTTCGATATTTGAAGCATCTTTCACAAAGTTTTCCAGACTGTGCGTTCATATGTTATTATAAATCGATGCAAGTTCACATCAGCACATTGACAGCCAATAAACTGGACAGTTTGTGTACATGGTGTGAGCGACTGACATTCACAAACTTATTTCTTTTGTAAATATTTGTGTTCATACTTGGATAAACATTGGACACCTGAAAAGCAAATAAAAGCACAATACTTCCTGCTTTATTTCCCTTTAACTTTCTTTTTATTTAATTTATATATGTCCTCAAACACCAAAAGATTTGATGTTTTATTAACATATCATAAAATCCTTTCCCGCACAGAGCTATAAAATGAAAAAACATGTTCCCAGTAAAGGGTTAATATAAATATGTTGATGAGAAGAGAAAGTATTTGTTGATAACCTATAATGAGCCGGGCGCTCTTCACTATCGTTTACTAGTGGAATCCGCTGATCGCTGGACACTCACAATATGGTGGCGCATCGAACGACTATTAACCCGGAGATCGCGAGTTGGAATGCAGGTTAATACGCACAGCAGTTTGCAGCTGGGAGATAATTGGCCGAGCTCTGACCTCAGGAGGGAGGGACGGCATACGCTCACTTCCCTGTCACTCACAGCGATCACCAGCCAATCATGGGCATCCGCGAGCTCATTCGTACGAGGGGGCGGATAGCATGTTCCCTCCGAGTGTGTTAGACCGCACATGCACCGCAGTCTGAAAAGAGGCGGAGGGGGCGTGAGCATACTTTTGCCCCTCCCCAATTGGTGGTTGTCATGTGATAGGAAAGGCAATATCTGATGGGTGGGAATTGGATACGACTAAATTAGGGAGGAAAAAAAATAAATATATAGTCGCTGAGCGCACATATAATCGATGAACATTAATATATGTACAAAGTTTCTTCTACCAACTATGAGATGGAATTCCGCGCTCATTTTCAAACTGCCACACAGATATTTCATATTTCAAAAACCGGGAATTCTTAAGATGCATCGGATTATCCTGCGAGTTCTTTCGGGTGTTCAGCCGTGTTCCTGTGTGATAATTGCAGCACTTTGTGAGCTACTCTGAGGTTTAACAGAATCGCACAGGTGTGTGGTGTGAGAAAGATATGACGTGCACTTACAGCAGGCGGGCAGGCTTCAAGGTCGGTCGCGCCATCTCCAATCATTACGATTTTTTTTAGACCGTACTTCTCCTTCAGTAGACTTATCACCTTGCCTTTGCCCCCCGATTCCGCTGTGGGCTGAGTCTCATCAAACCCTGCATACTCCCCTATAAAACAAATAAAAATAAAATACGTAATACGAGTTGGATAACATGTATGCATCCCCCTGTACTTTAAAAATAAAATTAAAAAATGTTTTGTTAGGTTGTAAAAGTCACATTTTTACCAAAAAACGAAACAAATCCGAATTAATTAACGATTCAGAAACATCATTAATAAATGGAAAATGATTATTAAAATTTATTATTATTATTATTATTATTTTGAAACTAATCCAAGAAATGACGGTCAAATAATGTTACTATTAAAATATGTACTGCTTCCTATTCCAGTGTTTCCCCACATATACCCTTATAATATTTGGATGTTGGTAGTAAAGAGCTCGAAACTCTGAAAAAAATAAAAAATAAAAATAATAACCTGCACAGGCAAGCGGCCAGTAAAAGTTACTGACATCAAAACTAGATACCTTGTGCCTTAGCTTTATTACTACACAGTGATCCCTCGTGACTTCGCACTTCAATTTCTGTGGTTTCGGTGCGGATTTTTTTTAATATTCATTGAAAAATAAAAAATGAGAAATATAAAAAAAGTTCAGCAAAATGCCACAAGGGGTCACTACTGACTCGGATTTAGATCCCAGCCTCTTCTAATGCTGGGAAATTCGTCTCGACCAATCAGCCTGGGAGATTTCAGATCCCAAACTGCGTCGCTCGTGACCTTGCGGTCTTTCACTTACATTTCACTATTAAATAGGGAAAAAATTAAGGGAAAGGCATCAAGTTCACTACTGACTCCTGTTTGGGACTCGGCTCTGAAATAACAGCACTCATGTGACAGAAAAGGCGGCTGTCCAGGCATTTCTTACACTTTATTTGCATCTATGTACAATTACACATATATATTTTATTAACATCTTATGCATTGTTTTGAATGTTTAATTGTTATTATAAGCATTTATAGCATTGAATATGTATTTATTGATATTA
>JAQNCB010000008.1:27526706-27538793 GCA_030068295.1 Euristhmus nudiceps | reverse complement strand
AGCGTGTTTCTGTGAAGAGCTTGGAGAGGAGATAGGCACCACCAAGCTTAATTGCCTACTGAAATGTCATGATGAACGCAGACGTTCACCATGGTACCCCTACGGCCTTTCAGGCCATGGGATAAAGAAAAAAGAAAGAAGCACAACTATTATTATTATTATTATTACAAAATTATTTTAGCAGTCTTTTCATATTGGTGGGAATTTTCATTCTTCGAAAATGTGTGAAAAATTCTAATTTCTCACCAAAATTTTGAGCAGATCCAAATTATTTCACCAAGAGCACGAATATGGATAATTTACCTCAAATTCCACCGACTCGTTCCAACAGTATGCGAATTCAAGCTCGAATTTATTCAGTTCCTTTTGAAATAAAATTTGTTTGTCTCTCGGACACGATTGCTTATGTGCGAGTCAGCTTTTAGTAATTTCTGAAGTTGTTTTGTTCTTTTCTCAATCCAGAGAAATATATCAATTAGTATCAGCGGTAATTACACATGCACTACACTACAGATGCAGAGGATTCAGATTAAAGATATGCTGGTGTATTTCTTGTTTTTTTTTTTTCCTAGTTGGTTTCCAGGTGTTTAATATCTACTATGACACATTTAGGCCCAACAGTTTATTTCTCAGGCTTTCAGTACCACTGTAGCTCATGTTTTACAGTTCTGTTTATATGTAGACCTAACATGTTCTCTAGTTCTCATGCAGCACTGAAAGAGGTTAAGCTCAATAACAACACTGGAGCGAGAGTCATCTAGGAGTAATGTGGTTGAAGCTGTTCATGGAGGATTTTTTTTTTCTATGTTGGATATGTATTCTCCTCACTGAAGACCTCTTTCTCTGTGTTCCAGCCATTCCAGGTCCCCCAGCCCGAAAAAAAGTCCCAATCAATCCCCAGATGAAGATTGAGTGGAGAAGAACCCCTAAACCCAAATCCAATTTTTTTTCACTTTCTTTACCTGTTTTTTGGTTCCTCATGAATCTCATAGAATAATAACAACTGTTCGGTTCTGGTTATCTGAAAGAAGTTATTCACTCTTTTGTCTGCTGAGCTTAAAGTTATCAAAAGTTAGCATCAATATTATTGGCTTTTTTCCTTTAGTTATAAGTTGACATTTGTATATTTTTGCTTTTCGTATTAATCAGAAAGAAATGATAGCCCGTATAAAACCACTGTGCTGTGAGTTTTCTGTTTTGCCTGTACGTTTACACTGGAAATGAACAAAAATTAATAAAGACTTCAAGCATGACACGAGAGCTGCAAGCTCAGGAAGGCTTTCTGAACTTCATGAACTTTCCTTGTTCAAATACTGGGCATATGTAAACTATTATTTGAGCACACAATACACACATCCATATGCTAACCTTTAGCGTGGAGTGTAAATTCAGTGTTCCGCTTCACTTGACAACAATAAGCACTGCACATCAATCGAAACGGGGATTACTCATCCCGATATGTACAATTTTATGCTGATTAATGGAAAGGGAAGCATGATGGTGGTGGAGGCAGTGATTTGCATGTTTATCGTACAGCAAGAGGATCATGGGCTTTGAACTCCGTTTCTGTTTGGAGTTCCCATATTTTCCGCCATGCTTGCGTGGGTTTCCTCTGACAGTCCAAAGACATGCACATTACACTTAAACTTTTGATCTAATGGAATATTACAAGCTGAGCTTGTTGTGTCCCATATCTGTTCCTTCCCAATGCCTGTCTAATTTGTTTTTAGATTAGATTCAACTTTACTGTCATTACACATTTATAAATACAGAGTACAAATGCAATTTAGCATCCAATCAGAAGTGTAGAGAGCAACAAGTGCGATATACTGTATATATTTACAGATGTGCAGTGTGTACAGCTGGAAGCAGTTATGTACCTATAAGCGCAGTGACAGGTGGGAACAGTCACATGCAAATAATGTATAAATGAGTTCTGTATTATGTATAATTATGTACGTGTATTTCAACACTGTCAGGCCGTCTGTTCCAGTAGTCAACCACTTGCTGACTGAAGAAGCCTGACCTGCAACCTGGACTTTGCCTTATTTAACCTCAGTGTATTTCCCACGAGGTGATGATGAGTATCTGCCAAGCCAAAGAATTTCTGCTCCAAGTTTACTTTACCAGTGAATAGTTTACAGCACTCTGTATCAAGTACCCTCTAAGCTGTCGTTGTTTGAGAATAAAGATTAAGCCTCTTATGACGTTGCTTATAGGTCAAGTGCTAGAATCCAGGAACTAGCTTTGTTGTGCTTTTTTTTTTTTTTTTTTTTAACATTTTCCAGATGAAATATGGACTCTGTTTAGATGAAGAATGAGGTCTGACATATGACATTATATATAATATATTGCACTTGCAACTGGGTTCTCAAAGGTCTGCCATGTCTTTCACCGTCTGTGGTGAGAGGGATGTAAAAGAACCATTGCTGACTTTCGTCAAGAGTAGCTGTATAGCCGTCAGCGTGTGTCTGCCCTGCGATGGTCTGGCGAGCTGTCCGGGGGGGTACTCTGCCCTCACCTGGAGTCAGCTGAGATGGGCGCCAGCCTCCCCCGACCCTAATTAGGATTAAGTGTTTCAGAAAATGAATGAATGAGCTAAACTGTATTTCGTTACTCTGTATTTATTCATGTGTAATGACAAAGTTGAATCTAACTAATCTAAATTAGGCTAACTGGCTGCTCCAAATTGCCCCAAGATGTGAGTGTCTGTGTGAATGGTTGTGTGTGTGCTGACCTCGCAATAGACTGGCGAGCTGTTCAGGGTGAACTGTGGCTTTGTCCATAGTTGGCTGAGATAGGCTCCAGCCTCCAGGCAAGTTTAGGATGGAGTGGTTTGGTAAATGAATCAATGAATGATAAATGTAGAAGAATGCATAAAGCCAGTTATAATTTGTTTTGTAAGAATATAAGAATAGTACTGTAATAATAAGAACAATAATAATAATAGTGTGCACGCCTAGAGACAACCCAGCGACCACTCATACCTGCATTCACTGTGGCACAGTCTGTCGCTCCCGGATTGGTCTCACCAGTCACAGCCGAAACTGTTCCAGCCATGGGTCAACTGCGGCATCCAACTAGGACGCATCATCACCCATGGTTGACACCGACCGACTGAGGACTACTACTACTACTACTACTAAGAAGAAGAAGAAGAAGAAGAGCCTAATGGTAAGAGAGGGCAGTGGTGGCCTGGTGGTAAGGTGCTGGATTGCTGATCCCAGGGTTGGGGGGTTCAAGCCCCACTGTCAGCAGTTGTCACCGCTGTCCCCCCAGTGCAGCTAACTGGGTTACCAAATGCAGGCCATGTCTCTCACGGTCTATGGTGTGAGGTATGTAAAAGAACCATTGCTGATGTTCGGCAAGAGTAGTCTGCAAAGCCGTCAGCGTGTTTCTAATCCGGAATCTCTGCCAAGAAAATTCCCTGTACCGGGGAATCACCAGAAGTCGCAAACGACTTGACGGGAAAAGGTGACAAGGTGAATGGTAAGCGAAACGGCTGTGGGACCGAAAGGGTTCTGTCTCAAAAATGTATGGTGGTGGGGTAGTGAGCTCCGATGTGTGTGGCTCCGTGTGTGTGTGCTCACTTTGGATTGGTTAAATGCAGAGGCAGTAATTTCCCTTACGGGATTAAGATAAGATAAAATGAGATAAGAGATCGTTATTGTCACTTGCATGAACAATGAAAATCTGTTGAGCAGCTCTTTTGTTTAGCAGCAATTATAAACTATATATACATGTGCATATACCTGCATACACACACACACACACACACACACACACACATATAATATATAGTGCAAGATTGTAGCAAAATGCTGCTAAAACAGTGCTCGAAATCTGTCTGAAGAGCGTACTGTGTGCGAGAAACTCAGAGTCACAGAGAATCATGTGTGTTTCATTTTAGTCATTATATTATATATGTACATATATTGGAGGTATATTCATCTATATACACATATACAAAAGATGAGTGATATGTTAATACATATTAATAATACAGTATATTAATAATAATAATAATAATAATAATAATAATAATAATAATAATAATAAATACGTATGAAAGACTGTCCAATCACAGAGCAGTCCGGTGCTATTGGACGTTGCTCATTGGTTGTGCGCTGTGATTTTCTGACCAATAGGAACTCGCAGAAGCAAGGCACACGTTCTCGTGTTTTTTCTCGTCCATTTTCATTTGGTGGGGGGGGAGGAAAAAAAAAAAAACTTAACGGGACAACATGGCTACACAAACGGCCCGGTACTACAGCGAGGGAGGCAGGGCAACAAAGCGCCAAAAAACGGACAACGACGGAGGAATGACGACTGTGAGTAACAAAGATGTCCGGAGAACACATGGGGCGATTTGTAATCCGTTTCTTTTCATTAGTTAATTGGGAAGGAAATGGTTTGCGAGGTCGCGCGCGCTAAGTGGCGCGAGCTAGCTGCACAGCCATTAGCTTGTTAGCTTGACTTGCTTCGCAGAACGCCTTTGTTTCTTTTTTTCCTCTTACAGGACTAAATTTGACAGCTTTCAGAATAATCTGATATCTGAATACATTCCAGAAGGTTTTTTTTGTTCAATAAACGCTTTCATGTGTTCATCAGGCTGCACGGGTATGTCTGCACTACCTTGCTAGCTGGTTAGCTAGTTTGTAGAGCTTTCAAGGATGATTAGCATGAATGAATGCACTGAGCTAGCATGTTAGCCGAAGTCGCGTGGATAGACCAGGGCCTGCTATTAGCATGTTGCTTGCTTGATTGAGAAAAATAACAAATATCGTAGGTTTTTAGAGACGTTTAGCTTTGTAATTTTGGATTGAAGTACCTCAACTAGGACGTGAGATCCAATGCAATGACACACACCTACATTTGGTCTGGGCAGCTTAGAAAGAAGCCGAACTAGTTCCCTGAATCAATGTTTACAGGTCCTCCTCCTGGAGAACCCAGTGCTCTGACTACTTTTTAGAGGTTGTCTAACCTCACAAATCCATTCAGATCCAGCTGATAATTAGCTGATCAGTTAAATCAATATAGGGCAATGACAGGAAGTGTGTATATAGGGTATGTACTGTAAAGGAAGCTCTCTTTTTCAAGTGGAGGAAAAGGGAGCAGGAAGCTGTTTCGGTTCCAGTTTGTTACTCTGCATGACTGAGATGAAACTGGTTCAACAATAGCTGAATGAAAGTTAACCTGAGGTGTTTAAGACTTTAGGATTATAAGGTGTTTGAATAGCACAGCACCGCTCCAATGCTTGATTCTAATTTATCTAAAATCTGCAATTAATCTTCTTTGACAAGGGTCTTGAAATGTTTTTTGCCAAGGGCGACATTGCAAAATTTTTAGGTCATCAAGGGCTGAGTTGTCTGTTAAAAAACATCCACTCAAAAAGGGGCAACCAGGAAATCTACAGGTGAAATGATTTTGGCCGCTTTTCCTTCGCTCACTTGTTTTTTGACTATGAATTATGCTTCGTGGTAAAGGTTGATGCAAAGAGTGTATGATAATCATATTCATGTGGGATGCAAACTGAGTTGGCGGTCTGGATTTGGTCCATGGGAATTGAGTTTGACGTCTGTGTTCTGTGCGGACACGAGGAATAGTTCTGGCTGATAAACAGCGACGATTGAAAATCAAAGGAAGTATTGAGCAACAGGCCACCATGTAAAGTCAGTGAAAGTCTGAGAAATGAGTGACGGGCGAAGAAGGTGAGTGCGGTGTTGAAATGGGCTGAACTTTCAGGTGACGGGATTTAGGCACCAATTAATCAGAACTTGAGGATCCTGTTGATCGGCGGATCCGAGCGCCAAATTTTCCGAAATACTTTCTGTAATAGACGATGAACACAGGTTTCTGCTTCCATCAACAGACATGCGTAGCTCATTATTGCCGTGTCTACATAATCCCGTACTGCCCACCTGCACGCAGAAAACTTTACAAGGATAATAACAGGGAAACGTTATGCATGTGTCAGCAATTCTACAACATTCGCCGTTTCATGGAGTTTATATTTATATACCGGTACATTTAACTCTTCTTGATGTACAAGAGTCTCTCTTCTATATTTGGCATACAATAAGCTATTTATGATATCTGATTACATCAGCTAAAGATAAATTACGATTATAATAAGTTATAATGATTATTAGTGAACTATCTAGATACAGCTCACAGATTTGCATTTCCTTTAGGGACCTGGATAGATACTGCTGACATTTCACTTGGAAGCAGGAAACATGAGATGGTTACCTAGGCAAACAGTGCTGACCATGAACGCTTCGCTAAGCAATTCGCTTCGTACCGCAGAACGATTCACTTGTTGCTCAGCAGCAAAACAATTGGCTTGTTGTTCTATGTTTTGAGCCTGTATTTGCTTTTTGAAGGTCCAAGCAGTCTTGAAGAAGTTCCAGACAATAATGGTGTTAGAAGTGGTTCAATCTCTTTAGTAGCATAAGTAGCTTAATACAACCACATTCGATTTAAGAAAGTTTTTTAGCTTGTGTGGTTCTTAAGATAGTACTCGTGTTGGGAATTGGCATTGTATAGCTTTGTTGAGTAATTTGTTTATCTGAAATCTGGAAAGGTTATATACTTCCCAACTTGCGTGCGTTTAAATTTTAAAAGGAAAATTTTCCTAAAAATAGCCTGCTGTACTTTAATTCTTAACAAATTTGGTCCTTGCAACTTGACAGTCCATGATACAATCAACGCCCTGTAAATTACAATAGAAATATATTGATACAGTAAGCATTGGGCGAGAACAGGGTAGTGTTGTCTGCGTAGGTTGAAATGTGAGTTTCTCCCTTATATGTCACGCATTGCCACACAAAATTGACGGGAGGTGAATATTCTGAGGTGCAACGTAGAAACGTAGAGGGATGTTTTAGTTTTCTGAGGAAAATATGCAAACAACTATAAATGCTTTGAAACATAGAGGCTCGAGACACAATATTTGCACTCGATGAATTTTAAAATGGCTCTCTGATAAATTATCCAAGCTTTGGCCTGACAGTCCCGACACGAAAACCGCACTTGTCTCTGGCTTGAGCCATCGAAATGATCTGGTAAATCAAAGTTCTCTTTTCAGTAGCACCATTTTAGCTACACCTTCCAAATTAATTTTGAACTTGACAGTCCAGTCAATTTTTTTTCATTCAGTATTTAACGACATACACCAAATTTCATGCAAACTGGACAAATGATTTAGATGATATATAGGGACTTTTGCGTGGCCCATAGCCCGCTGGCCATCTTTTCCATATACAGGTGCTTTTAACATTTGCCTGCTGCCCAATCAATCAATAGCTTCCGATTTGTTGACTTGCGAGTCTCAAGATGCATGTAAAGGTCCACGCATAAAAAGATTTGTTTGTTGCATGGATGGTTTAGCGTCTGGTTGCCTTTGTATATTTACCACCCACAAACGTTTCTGAGTGCAACAAGCTGCCGATGACTTAATAGTGACGCTTCTTTCAGTTCATAGAACTATGGTTGCAAAGGTGTGGAAAGTGTACGGTTAATTTCCATGGGGAATTTGGGAAAACATTCCGTGCTGGAAATGGCAATTTCTATAAAAATTTATGTGAATATGTTGGAATTGACTGGGAATTAACCTGGTAGTTTATACAGCTTGTATCATATACAAACATCCATTTTCTTTTGCAAAAAATTCCTAATGCAAATTTTAAAATTTATAACTTATTTATACCCAGTGCAGAAAACAAATCAAACTGAATTTGCCTTAATTCTTTATTTATTTATTTTTAATACCAAAAATTATACTGGAAGATTTTTTTCCCCTTCATTTCGGTTTCTTGTTAATGGTTAACCTACTACGTTTCCAGTTTATTCCTGTTAATTCCCAACAGATTTCAATCTAATACACATTATGCAGTTTATAAATCAGTAGTAAGCATAGCGACTGGTTTTCATTCCTAGAAGAAATCAGAAGAATTATTATTAATAACAGACTGTAAAGTAACATGCAGAAGGACCATGTCGAGATAATACAAAAGCAATATTGCATGGCGCTTCTGTGTCTCTAGATTTGTCCATTTAATTGAACATTTCAGATAATTCTCAGAACTAAGCTATAACACAACTTGGGCCAAAAAAAATTGTTTCTGGTAACATTGCAAAATAATTTTGAGGTGGTAGGTAGGTAAAAGTTTTTTTCCCTCTCTTCTTCTTCTCCCTTCTTCTCTCTCAGCACCGCTCAAGTGCAACCCATGAACTTTCCTGCTTGAAACCCAGTGTACCTATTGACACTGAATAACAGTCTGTTATTAAAGAACCACTGGCTTACAGAAACGCATGAAAAAAATCTTGAGTCGGTGGAAAAAAGTGAGTCAGTCAGGTGACCGGAAACAAAGGTGTTTTTTTTTGGCCTTATTTATTTGGAAAAGCCCTAATGCACGTTAGCATGGTTAGTTAGTTAACACGCATACGGCTGGATAAAAGAAGTGCCGGGTTCTCATCAGCACCCGCACACAGGAAGTGGCGTCTCATTTTATTTATTTAAAACCATGCTGAAGACCTCAGAAAATGCCTCAGATGACATAATAACGACACCGAACACAATTCCGTGTTAGATGGAGTGATTGTGAAGTTGGTTTAGTTCTGTCTGAAATAGTTCTATTTTCCAGAGATTTTTTTGGAGCTTCAAGGCTGCGGTTCTTCAGATGGTTGTTCAGAGTTTAATATACGTTAAATGTTCATGTGAAAGACATGCCATCGAGGGTGGGTTGTATAGCTTCAGTAATTTTACCTACGTTTAGCTCTAAAAAGCTTTTGGGCTTCAATAGTAATTTCTCTATTAAAAAAAGTGCCGCATTTAAATTTTCAAAAGGTTCTGGTGAGAAACTGGGTTTTTATTTATTTATTTTTTTAATCCACCCTTTTCAAATTTGCATGTCAGCTTTAAACAAATGGATGTGAGTGTCCACTCGTATAGAATGCTAATGATCCGGCTGTCATGCTTTAGCTTATTGTTCTTAAATTAGGAACATCAGTGGTTCTGGTCAGTGCTATTATTCTCGGTGCGCCTGAACAGTAGTCTGGCTGCAGAGACTATTTTGGACTCATAGTCAGAATTTTCTGTCTCATGTTACCAAACAGTATTGAGTGATGCTAAATGGAACTGGAACTTGCGTTTATATAATGCATATTTTTGCATCCATCATTACTTGTTTGGGTGCAGTTGATGTTTGATTAAGAACGTTATAACATCCTTTAAGATTTTTCTTTTCATTTTGTATTTAAATAATTTAAAATGATTTTCTTTTAAAAACTGGAGCCAGGAAATCTAGGAATAAATCAAATTTTACTCCTAAGGCCAAAAAAAACACCTTTGTTTCCAGTCACCTGACGACTCACTTTTTTTCCCCGTCGACTCTAGTTTTTTTCATGTGTTTTTGTTATTTAATAACAGACTGTTATTCAGTGTCAATAGGTACACTGTCTCTTTTTAAGAATCTGAATTGGGAAAGTTCACTTGAGTGGTGCTGAGGGAGAAGAAGGGGGTGGGCGGGGGGGAGGGGGTCACTCTTCATCTCCGCGTCTGTGAGGAGCTTTGGGGGGTGGGGACGACGACAAAAAAAACCTTTTACCGACCCAAAATTATTCTGCAATGTTGCCAGAAACAAAGGTATTTTTATTTATTTATTTTTTGGCCTAATGTTTTAAGAGTTGCAACCCAAAACGGGTTTTGGCTTATCAGTCTTTATGATTGGTACTTTATTCATCCCAGAGGGAAATTCACTTATCACTGTAATTATTATTATTCATGTGGCCGATGCTGGTAATTATTTGAGCCTGAGTAGTGGGAGGGTTTTGGGTCCAAACTGCCACGTTTCGCTGCTTTAACCCATTCTGTGTAAATACATTTAGGATTTATCATAAATTTTGCTTCTAAAAGTTTCATCGCACCTTTACCAATCCCAAGGTTGCTTTATGTTATAGGTTTCTGGAGTAATAGATTACATTTTATGTTACAGATTACAATTGTCGTGAATCATCTGTTTAAAATGTCTCCTTGTAAACTGTACTGTGTATTACAGGAGGGCTATGAGGACCCTCACAAGCCTCTCCCCTCCCTCGTGGTTCATATAAGAGGGTTGGTGGATGGAGTTTTGGAAGCAGACATTGTTGAAGCCCTGCAGGAATTTGGAACCATCAGGTAATGTGCCAGTTAGGTTCTTTTTTTCTTTTTTTTTTTCCAGTTGTTGGGTGTGTATCTTGAACATCGATGTACTGAATTGTTCATGTTCCCTCAAAATCCATTCATTCTTCCTTTATCAGAGACTACTTGGTTGCTAATGTTATATAATGCTAATTTTGGTTGCATGGTTTTGATAATTAATACTCAAATTGCCTATGTTAATGTTGACTTTTTTTTTTTCCTTTCTGCAGTTATGTGGTGCTGATGCCCAAAAAGCGCCAAGCCTTAGTTGAATACGAAGACATGAGCGGCTCTTGCAATGCTGTAACATATGCTACCGACAACCAGGTCTACATCGCCGGAAGTCCTGCTTATGTAAATTACTCCACCAGTCAGAAGATATCCCGGCCCGGAGATTCCGACGACTCCCGCAGTGTTAATAATGTTTTGTTATTCACAATCATGAACCCCATTTATCCCATCACTACGGTACTGCTCTCAAGCACTATATAACTCCTATACATTAATAATTATTAATATTCAGTGTTGTTGAGTAAATAGTCATATACATGTATAACCACAACTGCAGTTGTGCATCCTTAAAGTTTTTTTTTTTTTTGTCCTTTATCCTGCAGGACGTGCTGTATACCATCTGCAACAATTGTGGTCCGGTTCAAAGAATCGTCATCTTTAGGAAAAATGGTGTCCAGGCCATGGTAGAATATCCTTTCCTGCTTTGTTACATATCAGAGCATGGTGCTGGGGAATTTGCACATGTATGGATTACACATTGGGTCAGTTCAAGTCCCAGTCCCACTGAGTTGCCACGGTTGCGCTCTCGTGCGAGAACCTTAGCCTTGAACTGCTTTATTGTATGAATGAGATGATGATGTCACTTGGTCTTGGTAAGGGAATGTGCTGAACACCCCAAATTTCTGGGTTTCTGTCTCTAGTTTCACCTTCCCTAATGAACAGGGTAGCATGTGTTGGCGACGTGGTCCATTATGTATTGCCTTCTCAAGTAGTGTTTCTATGGCACGCACAGTGTTCCCCAGATTTTCTGTCACAGCTCTGAATGACCTTGCCTAGTGAAGGTTTTCTGACTAGTGGTTGTGTAATTGTTAGAATATATATATTTTTTCCTTAATATTTCCTACATTTGATTCAGTCCAGAGTGCACAGCGGGCCAAAGCCTCCCTTAATGGTGCTGATATATATTCAGGATGCTGCACGCTCAAGATTGAGTATGCCAAGGTAAGAGAATCTCTATCATTTTAGAAATATTTAAAACACGCGTGGTGTATATTTGTTGAAGGCTGAGTGAGGGGAGAGTGGCTGTTCATCTAGTTTTTTATACTTTAATGCTATATCTGGACAGTGTAAAAAAAAAAATAATAATAATAATTGGCTCATTCACTGGCAATTCGTGCCAGCTTGCTGCCAAGTCGTGTTTGCTTGGTTGCCTGGAAGCCTTTTTAATCCAGGTTCTGAGGCTAGCTTCTAAATATAACGCAGTAAGGTGTGGTGAGCTACCTAGTTAGTGCATGAATACTGATGGAATGTTGAAGAAATCAACAGGTATAAACATCTTTATTGAAGCAATGTCATGTGATCAGGAGTGCAGTTTGGGTTGAGTGGCGCCTGGAATTATTGTGATTTATTGCTGTTCCAGGGTTCATTACAGGCTGCGCCGATGGCGCATTAATTGTGTCTGTGTCCCCATACACTACTTTTCCATGCGCCAGCCGGGCGCATGGGAAACGTCTGGTAAAATATAGTTTATTTTAATTTTAAAAGTTTATATCGTTCAAAGAAATGCTAATAAACAAATCCAGAGGATATCAGGCACTGCTGAAATGACATGTTCATGGGTGTTGGATTTAAAGAACGTGGGAATGCGCGAGCTGTGTTTCGTGCCTGCCTAT
>JAQNCB010000008.1:27469345-27484419 GCA_030068295.1 Euristhmus nudiceps | reverse complement strand
AAGGAAAAAAAAACTTTTACCGACCTACCTACCCAAAATTATTCTGCAATGTCACCGGAAACAAATGTATTTTTTTGGCCTAATCCTATTATGGTTGCAGGAGGTCTGGAGTCTCTCTCAGCCGACACTAGTGTAAGGTGGGAGTACACCCTGGACAGCTCACAATTGCAGACCATTGCAGGGCAACACATGTGCAACCGTTCACACTCACTCAATTCTAGGGTCAGTTTGGAACAGCCAATTAGCTTAATGTGCAAGTCTTTGGACTGTAGGAGGAAACTGGAGTACCTGGAGGAAACCCACACAAAGACGGGGAGAACATGCGTACTCCACTCAGAAACACCCTTATCAAGCATTGAGACTTGATTTTCCATGAACATCATGAATAATATTCTCACTTGTGTGGTTGCACCAGGCCTTACGTATTATAAAAATGATTGTAGAAACTCAACCTAATGCTTTTCCAAACCGCTTAATCCTACCAGGGTTTCAGGGAGACTGGAGTCTATTCCAGCCAACGCTGAGCTAAGGCTGGTTGCTCCCTGACCACCTCGCCAGACCATCACAGGACAACAGACACAACCATATACACTCACACCTATTTGGAACAGCCTGGTAGCTCAATGTGCATCTGTTCAATGTGCACCACTTTGTGGAAACCCACACAAACATGGGAATAAGATGCAAACTCCACACAGAAACGCCCAACGATCGTCTATCTGTGGGGTAGACATGCTAACCGCTAGGTCACCGTGCTGTCCCAGGATTGCACAGAAAGCTTATTCTTTTTTTCAGTTGTTTCAGTTGTTGTACTTGCAGACACTAGCCCGCTAGGCAATATTAGCCGACTATGCAGATGTTCTGGATGTTTTGGGTTCCCCCCCCCCAAGTCAGCTGTGTAAGTTCAGCTGAGCTGATAATATTTCTCCATGATTAAGACTTATAACACAGAGCAGCACAGTGCTGTACTGGTTAGCATATTACAGCAAGAAGGTCCTGGGTTCAATTCCCAGGCTCAGACATTGCTGCCTGGAGTTTGCGTGTTCTGTCAGAGCCTGCATAGGTTTCCTCCTACAGTCCAAAGACATGCACATTAGGCTAACTGGCTGGACCAGATTGACCCTGGGTGGGAGTGTGTATACAAATGGATGTGTGCGTGTGATGATTTTGATGAGCTGTTCAGGTCATACCCCGCCTTCGCCCGTATCCTGTGCAGCCCTAGTAGGATTAAGAGGTTCGATAAAAGTGTGAGATGAGTGACTTTCAAGGTAAAGAATGCTCCTAATGCTTACTCATAGGGCGTTTACTCTGGAAGTTAAAGGAACGTGTGCATTCAATCCATGATGAAAGAGCTGAAAGGTGTTTGCTGCCAACACACAAATCTCAACTCACTGAGGGTCAGATTCACCAGAGACTTGACCATTTTAACAGAGGAAACATGGATACCTTCCCTCAGGTCCTATAAAAAATACATTCTTTAATAGGAAATATTATTAGATGATTAAATATCTATAATCAAGGATGTTAAAAATAAAACAAAGCTGTATAACTAATTAATAAAGGTCTTATTACATGCTATTTCATTTTATGGTTCAGAAATTCATTGTGAATGAGGCTTACTGGATTCGACCTGATGGTCCAGTGTTTCTCTACATTAGTGGTGAAGGTGCCCTGTCTAAATTCAGCGTGTTGGCTGGTAATTTATCTTTTTATTATTATTATTATTATTATTATTATTATTATTATTATCTATATATATATAGTGGAACCCCGAGATACGAAAGCTTCAGTACACGAAAATTTCATTTTACGAAATGATATGCAAAGATTTTTTTCGCTTCATAATACGAAAAATTATTCAGCATACAAAAGAAACAAAACAAAGCGCTTGCAGAATCTTGGTCAGAATCTTTTTCATCATGCTCAGTATTTTGTTCCTGCTCTCCTATTGGTCAGAATCTTTCCCATCATGCTCAGTACCATGATACTGCTCTCCTATTGGCCGAATCTTTCTCATCAAGCATCAGTCAAGGGGAAGTGAGTCAAGATCCGCACTCCAGTCCAGGTGGGGGGCGGTAATACACCTTAAGTCGATTTGTCAACCGCTAAAAAAAGGAAAAGAAGCCGAAGGTCAAAGTGATCCGAAAAAACACGGAGAACGGAAGAAGAAGAGTCTGATGAAAATTAGAAACTTAAAAAGGAAAAAATAATTTTAAGTGTAAATAAGTTTAAGTGTTCATGTTTCCTGCCATTTATTTTCTACCATTTGCCCTCCTCCTTGGACATCGCCTCACTCAAAAGTTAAGGTTCCACATTTTCCTATTTTTTTTTTCTTTTTTATGAATTATGTTCTATTATCTGCTTCATTTACAGGTATTAACGGTTAGGTTAGGTATATTGGATTATTCAAATCTATTTGGCTCTTATTTAATTCTGGTTTTTATTCTAAAATTTAATGTGCTGTTTTTATAGAGCTTGGAACGACTTAGGTGATTTACATGTAAAACGCTATTCATTCTACGAAAAAAATCACGATACAAAAGCCACTCCGGAACGAATTCATTTCGTATTTTGAGGTTCCGCTGTATAAGAATTTTTATTATATTCAATAATAATAATAAGTCATCAATGAATTCCAAACTCAAAGCAATGTTCACCTGGTCTCCAGGTCACCATGTGGCCATGGCGGAGAACAATGGAGCACTGCTGGTGGCACTTGAACATCGTTTCTATGGTTCGAGCATCAATCCAGGTGGTCTGGAGCTTTTAAATCTGCAGCACCTCTCCAGTCAGCAGGCGTGAGTGGCCACCCTCGGAAGAAGTTTACACATTGAACATTTTAGGTCACGTTTGGTCACCTCCATGGATTTCTCATGTGCAACCTTTTCTTTTCTTTCACTCAGACTTGCAGATCTGGCTGCTTTCCACAGCTTTATTCGTCAGAAATATGGCCTCACTGACAAGAACATCTGGATCAGTTTTGGGGGCTCGTATGCTGGTGCTCTTTCCGCCTGGTTCAGGGGAAAGGTGAGAAATGATTCCTGAAATGATTGATGCTTTTAGGTGAAAGGTGATTTCACAGGTTTCGTTTTTTTTTCTTCTTCTTTTAAATTACAAAATAAAGCAAGGGATCGCACCAAGAACATCCTGGGTTTGAGTCCTGTGCTCGGTCGGGCATTTCTGTGTGGAGTTTGCATGCTCTCCCTGTGCTTTTGTGGATTTCTCCTGGATATTCTGGTTTCCTCCTACAGTCCAAACACATGCACATTAGGCTAACTGGCTGGTCCAAATTGCCTGTAAATGGTGAATGGCTGTTCCACCTGTGCTTCAGTGGTTTTTTTTTTTCTGGTGAGCTATTCAGGGTACACAGTGCCTTCACCCAGTGTGGGCTGAGATAGGCTCCAGCTTCCCTGTGACACTAATAGGATTAAGAGGTTCGGCAAGTAAATGAGTGACTTTTGTTCCAAATTTTGTTGGAATAAGTCTAGAATAAAAGGAGAAGCTGGCTATCTTGGATTAGCAATTAGCTTTAGCATAGCATACAATTGTGACTACTTCCATTTTTTTTCTGTAGTGACTTGGCTAGCAATGATATATTTGGAGGTGACCAAAAGTGAGAAGTTATGCAATCCATCCTTTTTTTTTTTACTTCTCTCCATTTTCTCCCTAATTTAGGCTTAAATTATGCTAGCTGACTAACTCGCCTCTTTTCGAACTGCAGCGCCATGCACATTTGGGGATGATTCGTTCAAATGAGCTGGCAGATGCCCATGATTGGCTGATGATCGCTGTGAGTGACAGGGAAGTCAGCGTATGCCGTCCCACCCTTCCGTGAGAGCTTGGCCAATTACCTCCCGTGGACTCCCGGCACGGACAGCTGTGCGTTAAACTGGATTCGATCCTACGATCTCTGGGTTAATAGTCATGCACCTTGCCCATGTGCCACTCAGGAGCTTGCTGCATTCCATCCTGTTCATATCCCTGGAAAACATTCTGCAGGCAAAATTTGCCAAGTCGTGGTCTGTCAACTGGAAATGTGAGAAATTCTAAAGCTGGGTAACAATCGAACTAAAAAAATACTAGAAGTAGGTACAGAAAGTGGAAAGACCATAAATGGGAGGAGGAAGCCAAACAGGCCATCTAGATGGCCTCTTACTTGTACACCAACATCAGAAAACGAAGAGGACTGGGGTCCTGTTCCTCTCGACAGGTCAATAGTCTTGTGTGGTTAGCGCATCTTCACAACAGCAAAAAGGTCCTGGGCTCAGGTGTTTCTGTGTTCTCCCTGTGTGGGTACTTTGGTTTCATCCCACCATCCGATAACATGTAAAAGTAAGGTAAGGTCACTGTGCTTTTTATACCCGAGCCCAGTGTCTCATCATGGGCTTTTGTACACTCGAGCCCAATGGCTCATTAGGGCAGGTGCTTATCCCCTATTTCTGTGGAGTGAAGCGACTAGGAGTTCAACTCCTCCTGGATGGGACGCTAGTCCATCGCAGGTTACCTTCCCAGTATTTGTTTTTTTTATATTGGTACCCATTTTTCCTGGTACCCACTGCTGGGTGGACAGAGGTACATTTGTGGTTAAGACCTTTCCCAGGGGCCTTAGCACGATGGGAGTCTCACTGAGATTCAAACCCACGACCTCCTGATCATAAGCCTAGCACTCTAACCACTCTGCCACTGGCCCCCAATAACATATAGATTAGGCTAAATCGTTGTTCCAAATTGCACCTGGGTGTGAGTGTGAGTGCGAGCTGTTCAGGGTGTACCCTGCCTTCACCCAGTGATGGCTGAGATAAGGGCCAGGCTCCCCCTAATCCCACTGAGATCGAGTGGTTTGGCAAGTAAGTGAGTGAGTGACTTTTGTTCCAAATCTTGTTGCTTTTCATGGAATACGTCTAGAATGAAAGAAGGAGCCGGCTTGTTTAGGTTAGCTTTTAGCATCTTTAACAATCGTGACTGTTTCCATTTCCTTCTGTAGTGAAGCAGCTACTAATAGTATACTGGGTAATATCCTAGAGTAGATTAGCCAATCAGAACACACGATTGCTCATGTTTAGTGGGTACAGATTAAATAAGCAATGCTAAATGCCCTTTTCAGTGTGATTCAAAATAATTCATAACAGATCAATCACATGAATTATGAACACTGTGGGATTAGTTTGCAGTGAATAAACTCTTGTATGGATTAGTGACCATGGGCTACACGGTTATCTGCTTCCTCCTCTTGACTGTTTGTGAAATCAGCATATGTGAAAGGATGTTAAGGAGATATTATTCCTCATTAGTGAAGCTATAATCACTGATGACGATCTTGGGTGTTGTAGTTTCCTCACCTTGTCTATGGGGCTGTGGCATCCTCTGCTCCTGTTCAAGCCAAACTGGATTTTTCTGCTTATAACAAGGTAAAATGCTACTATTATGTAAAACGTCTCCTAACCTTGTACCTTGTATGTGCTGGAATGCTGTGAATGTATGATATTTTTGTACTTGTTGTGGTTTTGTGGTTCTCTGTGCGTCGGATCCCAGGTGGTGGCACAGAGTCTTACAGCTGAGAGTGTGGGTGGCTCCTATAAGGTGAGTATTTAATCTGGCTCTGTGTATTACCGTATCCAACCATTCATTCATTCATTTTCTGATCAATTAATCTAATGAGTGTCTTGGGGAGGATGGCGCCCATCTCAGCCGACTTTGGGTGAGGGCTATTATCATATCCTTATTCGGTAAATCACTCATGTTGAGTTGTACAGAACAGAGAAATGCAATGCCATGAAAAGATCTATTGGAGGTACGGTGGTACCTCGAGATACAAAATTAATCCGTCCGAAGTGGCTTTCGTATCAAGATTTTTTTCGTATAATGAATCCCGTTTTACATATAAATCGCCTAATTCGTTCCAAGCTCTACAAAAACACACATTAAATTTTATAATGAGGGTAAAACCAGAATGAAATAAGAGCCAAATACATTTGAATCATTCAATATACCGAACCTAACCGTTACTACCTGTAAATGAAGTAGATAACAGAACATAATTCAAAAAAAAGAAAAAAACATAATACGAAAATGTGGAAGCTTACCTTTCGAGTGAGGCGATGTCCAAAAGTAAACGTAGCGAGGACGAGGAGGAGGAGGGCAAAGAAAGTAATAAAAACGGCAGAAAAGAAATGGCAGGAAACATTAAACTTATTTACACTTAAAACACATCGGATTCTTCTTCTTGTTTTCCTTTTTTTAGCGGTGTATTACCACCATCACCTGGACTGGAGAGGAAGAGCAGGACCATGGTACAGAGCATGATCGGAAATTGTGTTCCGTTTCATTCGTATACTGAATAATTTTTCGTAAAATGAAGCGAAAAAACCTTTGCATATCATTTCGTAAAATGATTTTTTTTCGTGTACTGAAGCTTTCGTATCTCGAGGTTCCACTGTACGTTTTTGCTTCATCATGTTAGAAAACTAGTGCGGCATGACGGCGTAGTGATGAGCACAGCGACCTCACACCAAGAAGGTCCTGGGTTCGAGGCCCAGGCTTGGGTGATTCTGTGTGGGCTTTACGTGTTCCCCTCATGCTTGTGTTGGTTTCCTCCAAGACCTCTGGTTTCATCCCACAGTCCAAAGACTTTCACATTAGGCCCAATGGCTGTTCCAAATCCCCCCTGGGTGTGAGTGTGAAGGGTTGTGTGTGTTGACCCAGCGATGGTTTGGTAAGCTGTTCTAGATGTATCTTGCCATCACCCAGTGTCGGCTGAGATAGGCTCCGGCCTCACAGGAGTAAGTTCCCTGGAAAATGAGTGAGTATGTTTTATTTACAATTACGTAATGTGTTTTATTGTACATATTTGATTGTGTGTCTCCGGGCTTGGTCAGTGTCTAAGCAGTGTTCGGAAAGCCTTTGTGGCTCTGCAGGCAGCTCTGTTTGGGGGAAACGAGATGAAGGTAGTGAAGGATTTTGGATGCTGTGATGTGCCAAAGAGCCCCGAGGACCGCACTGAGCTCGTGCAGAGCGTGGCTGATATCTTCATGGGAAGCGTGCAGTATAATGAGGAAGGAGGAATGCTGACCATTGCTCAAATCTGTGACATCATGACTAATCAGAGCCAAGAGGAGGCCTATGATAGGCTGGTCAACCTCGCTGGGGTATGAAGTTCAGCCTTTTCCTGTTTTCACTCTTTATTGAACATAAGGACGTTAGTTTTATCCGTATGGAATTAAACTTGCAGACAGATGCACCAGCGAGCAGTTAAGAGGGTGTCTACGAAAAACAAATATACATTTGTATTAACATGTTGACTGGTTTGATTTGAATCATTGTCTGTTATGTTCTTTATTTGTTATTAGTTGCTAAGAACCTAATTATACTAAAATAACATCACTGCAGACACTTCTCAAGCCTAAATGTTGATGTTATTTCATTCATTTGCTGAACCACTTAATCCTAATTAGGGTCATGTGGAGGCTGAAAATATATGAAATTTTTATATTAAGAGCGTAATAAGCAAAAAAAAAAAAAAAAGTTATAAAATCGGTGATCTTGCTGATACGTGAGCGCGGCCATATTTTATTTGCTGATGACGTACACTACTGTATTCATTAAAGGTGCGCCTTATAGTCCAGTGCGCCTTATAATGCGGTGCGCCCTATATATGAAAACAGTTTTCAAATGGGCCATTCATTATATAATCCGGTGCGCTTTATAGTGCGGAAATTACGGAATTTTAATCCTAATCAGGGTCACGGGGAGGCTGATGCCTATCTCAGCCGACTCTGGGCGAGGGCGGGGTACACCCTAGACAGCTCGCCAGGCCATCGCAGGGCGACACTCACACAACCATACACACACACTCACACCTAAGCGAGATTTGTAACAGCTAGTTAGCCTACTGTGCATGTTTTTGGACTGTAGGAGGAAACCAGAGTACCCTGAGGAAACCCATACAAGCACTGGGAGAACATGCAAACTCCACACAGAAACGCCCAGGCTGGGAATCGAACCCAGGCCTTCTTGCTGTGAGGCAAACGTGCTAACAACTATTCCACCGTACCACCCGTAGATGTTATTTGTTTATAAATATTATTTTATTAAATGTAATAAATAGTACGTATTTTTTAAAGGAACATGAATCGCAGTGCACGATTGTTTATTTCTCTAAATTATTATTTTAATTCAAATATTTTCTTCGACAGTTACTCACTCAACCATTTCCCGGACAGCCTTAATCCTAATACTGAGGTCACAGGGAGGCTGGAGCCTATCTTAGCCGACACTGGGAAAAGGTGTATTCTGAACATTTCTCCAGGCCATCACAGAGCAACACGCACGTGCACACACACACACACACACACACGACCATTCACACTCAGGTTCACATCCACTCCTAGGGGCAATTTGAAACAGTCGGTTAGCCTAATGTGCACGTCTTTGGACTGTGGGAGGAAACCTGAGGAAACCCACTCAAGCACAGGGAAAACATACAAACTCTACTCAGGAACACCGGAGCCTGGGATTTCAACCCAGGAAGGTTTTGGTATCAGGCGGATGTGCTGCCTGCTACGCCATTGGATCGCCCTAATGAGTTTTCTTTCTCTTCCTAATTATTTTTTTATTTATAAAAACCCTTGTATTATTATTATTATTATTATTATTATTAATAATAATAATAATAATAATAATAATAATAATAAATTCACTCATTTGCCAAACCACTTAATCCTACAAGGGTCGGTGGATCTTAGCTGACATCGGGCGTATGCGGGGTGCACCCTGAACAGCTCACCAGGCCATCGCAGGACAAACGCACATAATTCACAATCACACCCAGGGTTAAACTTGAACAGCCAGTTGGCCTCTTTTGGATGTCTTTGGACTGTGGGAGGAAACTGGACTACCCAGAGGAAACCCACGCAAGCACAGTGAGAACACACAGAAATGCCCTGACCAAGCCCAGGACTCGAACCCAAGACCTTCTTGCTTTGAAACAGATGTGCTAACCACCATTCCAATTCATATTATTATTATTATTATTATTATAGTTTAGTAAGACACAATAAAACACGTTAAGAAGACAAAAAATATATATTTCTGATATTTTACTAGGACTAAATCACTTACCGTAATTATTGGCTGTGGAATTATTCAAGTCATGCTTTAGTTCCTGGTTCTGTTGCTTTGATTTGTTATATGGAAATTTTTGTCGTTATTATTAAGGAAGACTGAATTATCAGAGAACTACTTTAAGAATGCTGTTTAGTGCTGGGCCGAGCTAAAATCCTCATGGTTACATAATTTAAATAATACCGGGATCCCGCACTTTTGGCGGTTAATGGGGGGTCGAGACCCTACATGAACACCGAATTTTCGCGAAGTAGGATCGACCCCCCAACTGATCTATACGTACATGTATATGTGTATATAATATCAATAAATATATATTCAACGTTATAAATGCTTATAATAACAATTAAACACAATGCATATTTAATAGTGAAAAAGTTAAGGGAAAGGCCGCAAGTTCACTACTGACTCCGGTTTGAGATGCGGCTCTGAAATCTCACAAGATGATTGGTCGAGACGAATTTCCCAGCATTCGTGTAACAGGAGGATGAGAATAGCGAGTAGCGACACCTAGTGGCATTTTCCTGAATGTTTTTTTCCTTATTTTTTAATTTTTCGATGAATATTTAAAAAAAAAAAAATCGCGATGCACTGAAGCCGCAGAACCTGAAGCGTGGTATAACAAGTGATGACTGTATATTATTTCCATAATAATCTAAAGAGGGCGGCACGGTGGTGTAGTGATTACCACGTTCGCCTCACAGCAGGAAGGCCTGGGTTCGATTCCCAGCCTGGGCATTTCTGTGTGGAGTTTGCATGTTCTCCCCGTGCTTGTGTGGGTTTCCTCTGGGTACTCCGGTTTCCTCCTACAATCCAAAAACATGCACAGTAGGCTAATCAGCAGTTCCAACGCTCTCTTAGGCATGAATGTGTGTGCGTGAATAGTTGTGAGTGTCGGCCCTGCGATGACCTGGCGAGCTGTCCATGGTGTACCCTGCCCTCGCCCAGCGTCTCCTGAGATGGGCACCAGCCTCCCTGCAACCCTAATTAGGAATAAGCGGTTCAGAAAATGAATGAATGAATGTATGATAATGTAAAGGCCCGTCTCTCTGTCCAGGAACTCCACTGAACACATACATCAATGTTCCTACTGCGGAGTTATGGTGTAATATATTATCCATGTGATGATCTGTTATTTTGGGTGGCGGTTGAAGTTTGCCGGGCTCATCAGTAATGTTGATAAAAGAAAATTACGCTCTTGACTTTTTAGTTCTGCAGCACAGTTTTCCCACCGAGGCTTATTTCGTGTAATTAATTGGGACAAGCAGCAATGAATTAAATCTGTAATTAAGAGTTTGTTAGGTCTGGCACAATTCTGTGTTACTCATTTTCAGTCACTAATGGGATTTATTCATTAGTGTAAGCAATGTAATAAATGAGGTCTCTAAATAGGCAGTCAAGACTACTGGGAGTCTCAAGAAAGTGACAGGGTCGGACGAGATGAACAGAAGGTGGTGCTGCTCAACTCGAAATGTACGCGTGTTGCTCTGCTGCTGAGTTGCTGGACATTAGTGTGTGTGTATGTGTGTGTGTGTGGGTGGGGGGGGGGTATATTTTATCAATACTTTCAGTATTTGTTTTGTTAGGCGCATCGTTCTATGGCAAAGGAGACATGTCTGGATATCTCGCATCAACGCACCATCCAGAGCCTGAATCAAAGCACAAGTGGCAGCTTCGGGTACAGACAGTGGTACTACCAGACCTGCACCGAGTTCGGGTTCTGTAAGAATACCTTTGTATTTCAGTCACACACACACACACACACACACACACACACACACACACACACACGCGCACACAAGTGCGCTCTATTAAAATAAAACTCAGTGTATTATGTTCTGTATCCTAAGAGGCTAAACTCCATTACAGATATTTTCTTTCTTTCTTTTTCTATTTTTTTTTTGGATTTCCCCCCCCCTTTTTCTAACTAATTTTGGGGCTGGTGGAATAGCGATTAGGGTGCTGGGCTCATGATCAGGAGGTTGTGGGTTCGAATCCCAGTGGGACCCCTACCGTGTGCCCTACAAGTGTGCCTCTGTTCACCCAGCAGTATAAATGGGTACCAGTAAAAATACTGGGAAGGTAACCTGTGATGGACCAGCGTCCCATCCAGGAGGAGTTGAACTCCTAGTCGCTTCATGCTACAGAAACTGGGGATAAGCACCGGCACTGATGAGCCACTGGGCTCGGGTGGAAAAGCCCACAGACCTTACCTTTCTCACTAATTTAGTCGTGCCCAATTCCCACCCATCAGGTATTGCCTTCTCTATCACACGACCATCACCGATAAGGGAGGGGCGAAAGCATGCATACGCCCCCTCCGTGACATGCAATGCTAGCCCCCCGCCTCTTTTTGAACTGCGGTGGCATGTGTATTTGTGGGTGGTCTAACACGCTCAGAGGGAAAGCACTATCAGCCCCCTCGTACGAATGAGCTCAGAGATGCCTGTGATCGGCTGGTGATCGCTGTGGCAGAGGGAAGTCAGTGTATTCCGTCCTTTCCTCCCAGGAAAGCTCAGCCAATTAGCTCCCGTGGACTCCTGGTACAGATGTCTTTGTGCATAAACCCAGATTCGAACCTGCAATCTCTGGGTTAAAGATATTTTATTTCATGAAAACGATGTACATTTTGCACTGGGATTCTCTTCTCCAGTCTCCTCCTGGCTGCTGTTCTTTCTCTAATTCCAAATCTGAATTGGAAGACTCTTCTCTTCTTCCTTTACTACCTGGTCTGCTTTCAGTTTCCGTGTTTTCTCTTTCTGTCATTTTGCCAAATTGCTTAAACCTAACCAGGCTGGCTGGAGCCTATCTCAGCTGACACTGGGTGAAGGCGGGGTACACCTTGAACAGCTCGCCAGACCATTGTAAACATGTGTTACACCTGGAGCGACCGGGTAAACATGAACGCAACTTGCTTCGGGCGCAAATGGTACCGGGTTCCCGTGTAAACGTAGCTTCCGAGTTGCTTTTGAAGTTTATAAAACAGAAAAATGCAACTGAGAATGAAATACTACTTGACAATCCACAAAGATGTCCATCCTGTAGATGTACTAAATGTCTGAACTCTTCTCACGACTGTTTTAAAAAAAACATGGTTGAAACAGAAGACATTACCTCCTCACGGAAAACGAATCAAAGCGTCATTATAGAAACAATGATGCAGCTATTAGAACGTGTGCACTAATATAAACCCTCGGGCCAGAAACACTGTCAAAGCTGCTATTACAGACAAGTAATCAGCACCGACTGACCTACTGGGATCTAGAACATCACCATATAAATCTGTTTCGTCACCTCATGCAATCAGAAATGTGTGTCTTTGTATCAGTATCAGATAGCAGAGGGAATCCCTCTTTCTAATGGAGTTAAGCAGCTGTTACTCTGGGTTTACACTGGGGCACAATGTCTGCGATATCCATGATTTGAGAGAATTATGATGAGCGTTGGGGGGGATTGTCGGTCGTGGGATCAAATCGTGATGATCTTGAGGGACCTTGGGGGGAATTGTGATGATCTTCAGGGACCTTGGTGGAATCAAATCATGATAAACTTGAAGGAACTTGGTGGAATTGTGATATTCTTGAGGGAAATTGGTGGAATTTTGATACTCTTTAGGGAACATGGCGGAATTGTGATGATCTCCTGGACCTTGGTGGAATCGAATCGTGATGATCTTGAGGGAACTTGGTGGATTTGTGATGACCTTGAGGGAACTTGGTGGATTTGTGATGCTCTTCAGGGAGCATGTTGGAATCAAATTGTGATAATCTTTGTAAAAATTGTGATAATATTCAGAGAAATTGGTGGAATTGTGATATTATTAAGGGAACATGGTGGAATCGTGATGATCTTGAGGGAACATGGCGGAGTTGGGATGACCTCCTGGACCTTGGTGGAATCGAATCATGATGATCTTGAGGGAACTTGGTGGATTTGTGATGATCTTGAGGGAACTAGGTGGAATTTTGATGCTCTTTAGGGAACATGTTGGAATCAAATTGTGATAATCTTGAAGGAACTTGGTGGATGTTTGATAATCTTGAGGGGAAATTGGTGGAATTGTGATATTATTAAAGGAACATTGAGGAATTGTGATGATCTTGAGGGACTTTG
The DNA here is from genome assembly GCA_030068295.1 of Euristhmus nudiceps. Classification (NCBI taxonomy): domain Eukaryota; kingdom Metazoa; phylum Chordata; class Actinopteri; order Siluriformes; family Plotosidae; genus Euristhmus; species Euristhmus nudiceps. The sequence goes on along the minus strand of JAQNCB010000008.1, from coordinate 27,471,186 downwards.
GTGAAATCGAATCATGATGATCTTTAGGGAACTTAGTGGATTTGTGATGATCTTCAGGGAATTTGGTGGAATCGTGATGATCTTGCGTGATAAAATGTGAGAATCATGGAAGAGGGCAGTAGAGCTGAACAGACCTTGATAGAGAATAACAGACCTTGATGTGCCATTGTAGGATATCTTGATGAACACGATTCCTTTTAATTTCGTCTCCTGCATGCACCCTGCCTCCTTTTTGTGGCGATAAATCATGGAGCTCCACTTTTTTAAATCAAAGACATCGCGGACATCATGGACCCAGTGTTAGGAAGCTATAAAATAAAAAAATCCATTTCTTACCAACTGAGCAGAGATTTCTTGTGAACAAAAGAGGAAACAGAAAAAATGCATAAAAACAGAAAGAATATGAACAATGATCTGATGGAATGTGGTAAATTGCTGGTTGCTCCAAACGTGTATCATTTGATGAACTTGAATCAGTTAATGATAGTGATGATAGTGTTTTATTATTATTATTATTATTATTGTTGTTGTTGTTATTATTATTATCATCTTCCAGAATTAGACATTTTTATAAGCAAAACATGACTTTGTAGGCCTTCTCTGAGAAACAGGCCTCCAGTCCAGATAGCAGTGAGCAAGGGAGATGTTACTGTAAGTGGTGTGTGAACCAGAAATGCAGCGAGATTCCATGCTAAGCTAACAGACCCTTCCATTAACTATGTGATAAGAATACTCACTCTCTCACTCATTTGCTGAACCACTTAATCCTATTATGGTCGCAGAGAGGCTGGAGCCTATCTCAGCCGACACTGGGCAGTGTTCACCCTGAGCTGTTCGTCAGACCATCAGAGGGCCAACACACCCAAACACACAAACCCATTCAGACTCAAATTCACACCTAAGGGCAATTTTATATTTATTATTTATATTATTTGTAGATTGTAGTTCTGCCCAACACTAAAACCATTTGGGAAAACTACACAAGCATGGGAAGAACACGCAACGCCCATAAAGAAATGCTGGTCCCAGGACTCAAACCCAGGAACTTCTAACCACTACGCCACCATGCCATCCCATCACTCCGCTTGGAGCAAGATCACAAGCTTTCAGCCCATTAACTGATTCAAGTTCATCAAATGATACACGTTTGGAGCAACCAGCAATTTACCACATTCCATCAGATCATTGTTCATATTCTTTCTGTTTTTATGCATTTTTTCTGTTTCCTCTTTTGTTCACAAGAAATCTCTGCTCAGTTGGTAAGAAATGGATTTTTTTCAATCCAATTTTTTTAACAGAAGATCCTTTTAGGAAGCATTACCAATTAGCTTAGCACAAGTTGTGAACGCTTTGATGTTTTTCTGTAGTGCTATAACTATTAAAGTTAAATGCAGAGACATCCTAGTTGTAGATTAGACAATCAGAACACACGATTACTCGTATCCTATGGGAACGAATAGAGTAAATGATCCTAGTAGTAGATTAGCCAATCAGAACACATGATTGCTCATATCCTATAGGACCGAATAGAATAAATGATCCTAATAGTAGATGAGCCAATCAGAACACACGATTGCTCATATCCTATGGGAACAAATAGAATAAATGATCCTAGTAGTAGAGTATCCAATCATAACACACGATTGCTCATATCCTATGGGAACGAGTAGAATAAATGATCCTAGTAGTAGATTAACCAATCAGAACACACGATTGTGCATATCCTATGGGAATGAATAGAATAAATTATCCTATTAGTAGATTAGCCAATCAGAACACACGATTGCTCATATCCTATGGGAACAAATAGAATAAATGATCCTAGTAGTAGAGTATCCAAT
>JAQNCB010000008.1:26943623-26955331 GCA_030068295.1 Euristhmus nudiceps | reverse complement strand
GGGCATGATTAGGGTTGGAGCGAACATATTCAGGAAGGTAGCTCTCCAGGAGCAGGATTGAGCACCCCTGTTGTCGAACCTGTTAAACTTTAAACCCTTTTTAGTTTAATTGATTATTGATTATATTTACAAATGTATTAAATGACTGGACAACAGCACATTGTTTGACTCCAGTATATGAGTGTAATTCCCTTTTTTTTTGCCTGTTATCTCCATTTATTCTCCCCCAAACCTCATCCTGTATTATTTGAAATTACTGAACACCTCACATTCGACTTTTTCTTTCTTCTCGCGCCTGTTAGAACAGTATCAGCGACTCGCTCTGATCGAAACGACTTCTGCTGAACCGAAATGTCATTTAAAGGAGTGGTTTGTTATGTTTAGTGCCCTCTGGTGTCTGTGTGGTGAGCTGCGACTGCAGTAAAAATACTGAGAAGCCTTTCCCTTTTCCCAGCTGACCCCACCCACTCTGCTACATGAGCTGGCTTTGAAGAAAAGGAGCAAGTCTGAGCAGCTCTGTTCTTGCTGGTGGCAGCTAAAGCCTGAAATGAAGAAACGTACCACGTACCCTGCATGCCAATATTGCGCAGTGTTTCTAAAGTATCTCTGAATAAAAAGAAGAAAGACATAGGCATTCATTCTACAGAGTCTTTTTGAAAAGAAATAGAGTGATATATTTGCCTTGCTTTTTTTTTTTTTTTTTGCTTTGCTTTTTGAAGGGTGTCTTTGTTGATTCTTACTAAATGATTTGGCCGTGTGTGTGTGTGTGTGTGTTTAAACAATTCATGCATCATTTCATCGTGGTTATTAATGCCCACAGCCAGGACCAGGAAAAAAGTATCCGCACCCGGTAGGTCAATGATATCAAGCAGAAGGGCTAAGATCTAATACCCACCAGCTCAACAATAAAACATTTCTGATTGAGCAGAACATCATGAGTTCTCATTGATGGCATAATAAGAATAACATGAGACTTTTTTATGCAAACACTCCAAGAGAGCAAGGCTGTTGGTTTCAAAATCCCCTTCTTACCTGATGTTCTATTTCCTCCAAACAAGCAAACATGAAATATGATTAACCGACTGTAATGCTTTTGCTCAAATAAACCGAAACGGCAACCTTACAGTTCCGCCATCATATTACTGTGATTAAAGAATGTGTACTACTTTATCTTTTCTTTCAGAGGCATTCTGGAGAAAAGGATGATAGAATAAATAATCCACTTCATACATATTCATTACACCCACGTCTGTTTCACATGTGCCTTCTCCATCACTATTGACGACGTGTTACAGATGTATCAGGCGAACGGAATACAAAATCCATGGAGTCCAAGTGATAAAATCAAGGGGACGAGACACTCTGTATAATCAGCAGACATGACTATATCTTTCAGACTATATTTGAATGTATAGTCTGGGCTAGAAGGAAAACAGCCCCAGGCAAAGTTCTTCATGTAATTTTGCTGATGTCCACTAGTGGTGCTGTTGTAATTGATTCAATTTGCTGAAAGATTATATGCTGCAACTTTATTTCTACAGCTTTTCGCAGACGCTCTTATCCAGAATGACTTAGAACCAGGGCTGTAGTTGTGGGTATACGCCATTACATGCCGTGTACCTACTTGTTTTAGTGGCTGAGTTGCATGTACTGACTTAATTTGGACTACTTTATAGTTGATCAACGTAAATTTCCTCGAATGTGTAAATAAAAAGCGGAGATGAAGTGCTAAATAGTTTCAAAGCCCCTCCCAGACCCCTCTTGCAGGAGGGGGATACCCCCTCCCGTACCCTCCCCGCGCTTCGGTCGCTTCGCTGCCATCGTGTCCTCCCTTATTTTTTGACCACTACAGCACTGCTTACAACGGTCATTTTTATAAAACTGAGGGTTAAGGGCCTTGCTCAAGGGCCCAACTATGGTGACAGCAGCGAATGAACCACTGACCTTTGGATCAGTAACCCATCACCTTATCCACTAAGCCACCGCTGCCATGCCCTGTTTACTGTTATCCTCATGAATTTTATTTCTTGTTTAGCAGCAAATTATGATTTTACAAAAACAAAAAATTGGTATGCTGCTGCACTTGATTATTTAGGACTAGTATATGAAACTACCCTGATTTTACCAATTTTATATACAGACGCTCCCCAATTTACGAAAATTTGTTTTACGAACATTCGGAGATACGAACAGAGTTGCCTGTAAGTCAGATTTTGTATTGAGCGTCTTTTCTGTGTAGTACGTCTTTCCGCCGCTGATACTGACGCCCGGCGCTGTGATCGTAAACAAACCTTGCGCCCAGCATCGCTCTCCTCCGCCCACTTCATCGTGTGTTACCCGAGTGTTCAGACGTCGTCAGTGAAGTCTTGTGTTTTATCGTTCCTTTGTTTGTACATCCCTAACTTGATTCTGGTGAGAAAATGGTCAATGTGGCACGTTACTTACGCACGTTACTTATACACAGACCAACAACTTACCAACAAATTCACCTAAGAAACGGCCGTTCGGAATGTAACTCGTTCGTAAGTTTGGTAGCGTCTGTACATATATATATATATATATAGTCATGAAGGATAAGAGCTCAATTTTTCTTGATTGTTCAGGAAATTTTCATTGTCTAAAAAATTTATGACTGATATCACATTCGAAACAGATTTAAAGGAAATATGTACATATAATTAAAAGTCATAGGTAAGTAGTTGCTTGCTGGATGCACATTAGCAATTACTCCAACCGTCTTTAAGACATGTTTAACAGGCATTATTACTGTGTTAGTAGCTGTGAAATATGCAAGCCAATGCAGCCTAAATGAGGGCACAAGCCATTGTCTTCCTTGTGCCGGTCCCAAACCCGGATAAATGCAGAGGGTTGTGTCAGGAAGGGCATCCGGCTTAAAATTGTGCCAAAGTAAACATGCAAGTCAATTGTATGACTTTCATACCAGATCGGTTCGAGGCCCGGATTAACAACGACTGCCATCAGTGCTGATAACCTACAGGGTGCTGATGGGATACTGTGGGTCGAAGAAGGAGAGGAGGAAGATGCACCAACAGACTGTAAGGGAAAAGAAAGGGCAAGAGTCTGGGTCTGAGAGTAGGGACTTTGAATGTTGGGACTATGACAGGAAAAGCTAGAGAGTTGGCTGATATGATGCAAAAATAGGAAGGTGGATATATTGTGTGTTCAGGAGACCAGGTGGAAAGGTAGCAAGGCTAGAAGTCTAGGAGCAAGGTTTACGCTGTTTTATCATGGTGTAGATGGGAAGAGAAATGGAGTAGGAGTTATTTTGAAGGAGGAGCTTGTTAGGAATGCTCTGGAGGTCAAAAAATGTGAGATAGAGCGATGCGTTTTAAGTTAGAAATTGAAGGTGTGATCTTCAATGTTGTTAGTGGTTATGCCCTACAGGTAGGATGTACTTAGAAGAGAAGGAGAAATTCTGGAGTGAGCTGGATGAAGTGATACAGAGTATCCCCAGAACTGAGAGAGTTGTGATTTGGTGCTGACTTCAATGGGCATGTTGGTGCAGGCAACAGAGGTGATGAAGAAGTGATGGGAAGGTCTGGTATCCAGGATAAGAACGCAGAAGGACAGATGGTGGAAGACTTTCCAAAAAGAATGGAAATGGCTGTTGTGAATACTTTCTTCCAGAAGAGGCAGGAACATAGGGTGACTCATTAAATCAGAGGTCAGTGCACACAGGTGGACTACATCTTGAGTGGACGATGTAATCTGAAGGAGAACTGAGAGTGTAGCCAGACAGCATAGAATGCTGGTGTGCAGCATGGCTCTGTTAGTGTGAAAGATGAAGAGGACAAAGGCAGAACAGAGGACGAAGTGGTGGAAGCTGGTGGTACTTCCAGATTACTGGACAACTAAAGCTAATGTGATTAGGGAGACAGGTAGGAAAGTACATGGTGTGTCTTCTGTAAGGAAAGTAGATAAGGAGACTTGGTGGTGGAATGAAGAAGTGCAGGAGTGTATACAGAGAAAGAGGTTAACAAAGAAGAAGTGGGACACTGAGAGGACTGAAGAGAGTAAACAGGAGTACATGAAAATACATCGTAAGGTGAAAGTAGAGGTGGCAAAGGCCAAACAAAGGGCATATGATGACTTGTATGCCCGGTTGGACAGCAAGGAAGAAGAGAATGATTTATACAGACTGGCGAGGCAGAGAGATAGAGATGGAAAGGATGAGCAGCAAGTTAGGGTGATCAAGGACAGAGATGGGAATGTATTTACAGATGCTGAAAGTGTGAAAGGAAGATGAAAGGAGTACTTTGAAGAGTTGATGAATGAGGAAAGCGAGAGAGAGCGAAGAGTAGAAGAGGTGACCATTATGGACCAGGAAGTAGCAAAGATTAGTAAGGATGAAGTCAGGAGGGCACTGAAGAGGGTGAAGAGTGGAAAGGCACTTGGTCCTGATGATATACCTGTAAAGGTATGGAAGTGCCTAGGAGAGGACTCTGTAGAGTTTTTGACCAGGTTGTTCAACAAGATCCTAGAGAGCTCCAATAAACTCCAATTAACAGGCAGGATATCACTAATAAAAATATCAGAATTGGGGGTTGTGCCACATAAAGCACAAACATTTTATTTTTTGTATTCTAACAATTCTGGATATTAAAAAGTGTAGGGCAGTGGAAAGCTAGCATAATGCAGTATGTTCGCTCCGCAAGCGTACCTGACACATCCTTACATCACTGATGCATTATGAAGGTCATCCACACAGCAGGGGGCAGTATCTCCATTTCATGCTGCCTGCTAAGCCGTTCTATGTCCTTCTGCTTCCCCCATGGGTGTCACATACCCGATTCTCACTGGGTCAGCAGGGCATACACACCACAGAACATATGTTCTGAGACACACACAAGCTTAGGTAGCTTTGAGGCTTAAATTACAAGTTTTAACAAACAAGTTTTTTTTTCCTTTATGCTTCATTTCTTATTTAATTTCAGAGATTAGATTATTAAAGCAAGCTAGATATGTAGTCCATGATATAACCTCTGAAATTGTACATGTTTAAAAGTTCTTGTTTTGTACAGAAAGAAAAAAATATTAAAAAAACAGTCAAGGTGTAATTGAAAGTGTAGACCTTCAGCTGTAATTCATACACAGTCCACTAGGGGCTCATTAAATAGGGCTCTGGGTAACTGATCAGAAGGTTGAGGGTTCAAGCCTCAGTACCACCAAGCTGCCTCTGTTGGGTCCTTGAGCAAGGCCCTTAACCCTGAACTGCTTGGTTGTACTAATGAGATCAAAATGTACGTCGCTCTGGATGATGGCGTCCACCAATGCCACAAATATAAATGTTCCTCCAGCGGGCATTAAAGCAATTGGACAAATGGCTGGCAGGCTGGCAGGCAGGCAGGGCAGCATGCTGGTGCAGTGGTTCGCATGTCTGCCTCCCAGCAAGAAGGTCCTGGGTTTGATTCCCTGGGGCATTTCTTTGTGGAGCTTGCATGTCTTCACTGTGCTTGCTAGGGTTTCCTCTAAATACTCTGGTTTCCTCACACAGTCCAAAAAACATACTCAGAAGGCTAATTGGCTCTCAGATCACCCCTAAGTGTCAGTGTGAGTGTGAATGGTTGTATGTGTGTTGACCCTGTAATAACCTGGTGAGCTGTTCAGGGTGTAATCTACCATTGGCCGTATTTGGCTGAGATAGGCTCCAGTCTCCTCGTGACCCTAAGAAAATGATTGATAGCCAAAACATATATAGGATATATGCAACTGAAGAGCTTCTTAAGATAAAGAAATTAAAAAGATTTAACCGGGCTGAGTCAGTCAATGCTGAAAGTTAATTGCTGAATGCAAAACAGCAGAAAGACTCGCAAGCAATGGCATTTGGTGACATCCATGGTTTCCAGACTTCAGGCAGTCCCTGACTGCAAAGAACGCCAACGTTTCTGTATGGCGTTTGTGTGTTCTCTCCGAGCATGCATGGGTTTCCTCTGGGTACTCTGGTTTCTTCACACTGTCCAAAAACATGTACATTAGGCTAATTGGTTGTTCCAGATTGCCCCAGGTGTGAATAAGAGTATGAATGGGTGTTTGTGTGTGTGTGTGTGTCTGTGGTCGGCTCACCTTCGGCCAGGGTTGGCTAAGATAGGCTCCAGCCGCCACACGTCCCAGCCTCCCTGCGACCTACAGTCACTATATCGCTCTTCAGTGCATCACAGATTTATATTTAAATATTCATTGAAAAATAAAAATCTAAGGAAAAATTGGGGAAAAGTTCAGGAAAATGCCACAAGGGGTCGCTACTGACTCGGATTCGGATCCCAGCCTCTTCTTCTTCTTCTTCTTGTGCTCCACAAATACTGGGAAATTCGTCTCGACCAATCAGCTTGTGAGATTTCAGAGTCACGTCCCAAACCAGAGTCACTATTAAATAGGGAAGAAGTTAAGGGAAAGGCCGCAAGGACGCTACCGACTCCGGTTTGGGACTCGGCTCCGAAACACATTTCTTACACGTTATTTACATCTGTGTACAATTACACGTATGTATTTTATATTATTTATATTTTATTTACATATTATGCATTGTTTTTTGAATGTTTAATTGTTATTATAATCATTTATAGCGTTGATATGTATTTGTTGATATTATATACACATATACATGTACGTGTACTTCAGTCAGGGGGGTCGATCCTACTTCGTGGAAATTCGGTGTTCGTGTAGGGTCTCGGTCCCCATAAACCGCGAAAAGTGAGGGATCCCTGTATATCGAATGAAGTGATTCGGCAAATGGGAGTGGTTGAGTGTGTACTGATAAATAAACCCTTTCGAAAATTTGCAATACAAATAGTCACTATTGCTTAAATCAAGAGCTGGTTTACTAACAGTGAATCTACCACCTTCGTGAATGTTAGCAGTGTATACTGTATGTAACTGCATTTTCTTTTACAATAATTCAGATTTCCTGTATGTCTTGTCAAGTGCACTTTAGGGCTGAAGTAGCTTCTGTGTCTCCTGCATCCTTGTAAAAGAGACACATTATCCCAGCATAGACGCTAATGGCACTTCAAACTGCAGGGTTAATGTAAAGAAGACCTGTGGTTAATGTCTGAGTTGGAAATGACGTGATGGTTCGTATTTCACCTAATAGAATATTATTCAGTGGTTACTCTGAAATTCAACCTCAAACCACACTGTTGGAATGGTATTTTGTTTCAGACCTTTTTATTTAATTTGCCCTAGGTAGTGGAAACCCAATACACTCCCATCTTTCCTTGTTATCTGTACATTTTTTAAAACAAATCTACTCCATATATTTTTAGATATCAATATTTTTACATATGCAGTATAAATATATATCAGTCATAGTTGTTCTATCTATATTATATCATAGTCCATGTCCTCAACCCACTTGTCGTTCTTTGGGCTGTCATGCACTTTTTGTCTCAAGGTCTCAGTTTGCGAAGTGAAATAACTTCAGCATTTATAACATTGTTTTGCTTTTTTTTTTTTGCTTTTTCTGTACTGTATTTATCCCACAAGGGAAATTATTGCCTCTGCATTTAACCCATCCAAAGTGAGCACACAGATACTCAGAGCAGTGGGCTGCCACACGCAATAGGGGCGCCTGAAGAGCAGCTAGGGGTTAGGTGCCTTGCTCAAGGGCACTTCAGCCATGAATGTAGTTGAAGGGAAGGTGCAGCTCACGCCCCCACCGCCACACATTTTTTCCTGCTGGTTTGCGAATCGAACCAGTGACCTTTCGGTCCCAAAGCCGCCCCTCCAACCATTAGGCGACAACTGCTCCCTTTTAATTTTGTAATCATCTCTTACTTTCCGTTGGGGCATGGTGGCATATTGAGCAGCATGTCCTCGGGTTCAAATCCCAGTTAGACCCCCAGTGTACTAGGATCCCTGGGCAAAGGTCTTAACCACAAGTGCCTCTGTTCATCCAGCAGTATAAATGTTTACCAGTAAAAAATAATGGGAAGGTAACCTGCGATGGACTCGCATCCCATCCAGGAGGAGTTGCACTCCTTGTTGCTTCATGCTACAAAACCCGGGAATAGGCACTGGCCCTGATGAGCCACATGGCTCCGGTGTAAAAAGCCCAACAGGCTTTACCTTTACATGAAACAATAGTTCTCCGTTGCTCTTTGAGACCAATAACTGGGTTGTCTCACCCACATTTATTAAATGTCAATTTTAAATTTCTAGTCACTCTGTATAGCTTTATTATGAGAAAAATGTGGCTGGTAGAGCACAAAATTAGTTACGACTGTCCATTACTTTTACTTGGTAAAAAGTATGCCTCAGTTTTCTCTCGTAATTGCTTCTCAAGGGAATTCCTGAAGGGTTCCAAAATGATGCACGGAGGTGTCCCTTGAATGTGGAACTGACATAAATGGACCTGGGTCCACCTCCAGCCAGTTCTGTACACATTCCAGACCATGTCTGCCTATCTCTGGACAAAGCCACTAATATGTGTTTGCCTTGCAGTTCAAACCTTGATGAGTTTGTTCCAAAGTCAGCAGATGGGTGAGGCAGAGACTAATCAGCACCTCAACACTATGTTATCCTTAGAAATTTTGTACATCCCCATGCAGACACTGTACCTTCACCAAATGTGCTGTGCTCCATGTCTCACCCTGAGCCTGGATTTGGTGTATGAAGGTCTGATTACAGCCTGAATCCACCAATGCATAGTATGTCCCACCTTGACTACTCACAGGTATGCGATATATCCTGGTTTGATTTTGGGACGCCTGCAGCGCATCAAGGAACCCATCCACCTCCATCATGTGTCATTGGGTCTGGAACTACCAGGATCCTACTGTGGCAGCACACCAGTGCAGGGCTCACTTATGCAGAGACTCCTACTTGTTAAGAAAATCAAATGAAGCAGTGGAAAGGAAAGCGTGAATTTGGGAACTGGTTTTCAGGGAAAATATCTTGTCGTCACCTGGCACAAGGATGGGAAAGGTGCTGGAAGAAGCCAGGGATCCCACCAAAAATGCTACCAGATGGTCCTTTGCCAGCCCTTGGTGACAGTGAATGGTGGCTTCGACTGCTCACTCGGAGAACACAGTGAAGGCCTTGGAGTTTTCCTGAGGCCTTATCTTGGTAAGGGTGATGCCTGCAGACATCATGGGAAATGCTGCTGGTCTTAATCAGGCCCCAAAGCAAGTTGTGTGATTATGTGCATGTTCCTCAGGTGAAATCTGAGAAAACTTACAAAGCTTAATTATGGTTGCATCAAATTTGACACAGGATGGTGTGCATCTGTAAGAAAGTCACTTTTAATAAGGGCGTCTGCCAAATTCCATGAATCTAAATGTAAATTTTAAGGAAACTGATCTGCACTTGCTTTTGCCTCCAAAATATGACAGGCAGCCTTCCTTGAAAGAACCACCCGGTGTGTCAGAAAAGCTGGGTCAGAGCCCAGTGAAAATGCCTTGTTCCACTTCAGGCTTTTTTTTTTCAGCTACGGCCATCTTCCACCCTTCCTTCCTTCTTGCTCTATTGATGAAGTTGTTCTTGCCTTATTGCCCCACAAAGAACACCATTAAGGCTCATCGCTTCACCATGGGTGTCTTTTGTTCTTCCTGCTATCCCTTGGTACCCAGACCCACTTTGGACACTGCTCTATCTAGATACTCCGCTAGACATCACGTAGCCTTCTTGCTCTGCTGAGGACATTTTTCTTCCCCTTTTTGACCACTTCTACTTCACTTCCCCCCCTTTAGCTTTCACCCCCTGGCCTCCACCTTGAGCTTTATTCCCCCTCACTGACTTTACTGTAGCTGTCGTTTTATTCTGCTACTCCATCTTGAACGTCAATCTTCTCTACCACTAATTAGTGTTGTAGAGAAGATTGCTTTGCTCTGTTTTGTGAAGGACTTTGCACCTTCTGTCAGTCACATTTGGGATTCTGTTCCTGATAGGCAATGTCAGCTTATTGGCCAGTGTCTTGCAAGTCATGGCTCCCACTTGTCTCTGTTGGGTCTATGCCACTGCACCATGCCTAAGCTGGTAACTTGACAGTATGCTGCTTATTTTGGTTGACAGGCAGCACTATATGTTACCTCCCCACACCAGGAGAACATATTCATCTCCAACACCACAATTCCTTCTGTCCAACAGAGGTCGTCACCAGAACAGAATCGGTGTCCAAACTATCTGCCATCGTTTACAGGAGGCAGGTTTATGCAACCAGTCATGGACTGGTGCTAACACCTGCTCATCGATGCATAATGTCACCCATGAGCTGGAATGCCCTTAGATGGAACTGGGTCCTAGTTTCTGATGAATCACATTTCAAATTGAGTGTTGCTAAGGGTAAGGTGTGAGTTTGGTGTAGGTATGGCGTGCATTACCCAGATGATGTTTTGGAGCAACGCCGTTGGGATGGATAGGTGTCATGGTTTGGGCTGCTGACAATATTCACGCTATACGTGATGTGGTTAAGATACTCACATTTCTGATCCAGAACTACACTTTCTTTGTAGAAATGAACCTCAATTTGAGTCTTTGTTTTTTGCCCGTAAAACTGTCTGTTGGACTCGAGTCGTTTTGATTTAATGTAAAGTTTGAGCTTGTGCCCTATAATAGGATGGTGAGCTGTACAGGTCGTACCCCGGTTTTGCCCAATGTTGGCTGAAATAGGGACCAGGCTCGTCATGACCCTGGTAGGATTAAGTAAGGATTAAGGCAAATGAAAGAGTGAGTGAGTAAATATTACATTTGTATTGAAGTCTGCATGTCGTGGAATTAATTTGAGTGTTGCCTTGGAGGTTTATGTTAGTTTATTGTATCATGTTTTTGGTGTGACTGTTATGGATGAAATAAAACAGATAATTAGAGTGTCAAAGAGTAGAATTAAGGTAGCTATGCGCCATTTTTACACTCTGTTTTAAAGAAGGTGGAGCTAATTTCCAGGCCAGAAAAATAGTTTTCTATTTTTACGGGCCTATTATATTCACCTTATTGTAACACAATACAGTCATCCCTCTCGATATCGCGCTTCAGGATCTGCGGCTTCAGTGCATCGCAGATTTTTAAAAAATATTCTTCGAAAAATAAAAATAAGCAAAAATATGGAAAAAAGTTCATGAAAATGCTACTGACTCGGAGTCGGACCCCAGCCTCTTCTTCTTCTTCTGCTGGGAAATGTGTCTCGACTTTACTTTAGTGCTAAGCTAACCACTGAAAATGAAAATCTGGATTGCGTATATCCACAGGGGGCTTTGAAATTTTGCTGAGGATATACAGTCAACCCTCGCTATATTGCGCTTCAAGTTCTGCGGCTTCAGTGCATCGTGGATTTTTAAAAATATTTAACCAAAAATAAGGAAAAATACGGAAAAAGTTCAGGAAAACGCCGCAAGGGGTTGCTACTGACTGGGATTCGGATCCCAGCCTCTTCTTCTTCTTCTTCATGTGTTAACAACACGAATTCTGGGAAATTCGTCTCGACCAATCAGCTTGCGAGACTTCAGTGGCCGCATTCCAAACCGGAGTCAGTAGTGAGCTTGCAGCCTTTCCCATAACTCTTTCACTATTAAATAGGAAAAAAGTTAAGGGGGAGGGAGCAAGGTCACTACCGACTCCGGTTTGGGACTTGGTTCTAAAATAACAACATTCGTAACAGAAAAGGCTTAAGTCAAGACATTTCTTACACTTTATTTACATCTATGTACAATTACATATATGTATTTTATATTATTTATATTTTATTTACATCTTAT
>JAQNCB010000008.1:26525725-26541998 GCA_030068295.1 Euristhmus nudiceps | reverse complement strand
TTTTAAAACCCCCCCCCCCCCCCCCCCCCAAAAAAAAAAAAAAAAAACGAACACACAGTCTGTTTGTTGATAAAAGAAAACACCTGGACGACTGATTCCTCTGACCACATTCCATTGTGTGATGGTTCAGCTCGGCTGCCGCAGGGCACAGGAAAGTGGAAGTACCTGAACTGATTTAACATGATCCTTCCTTTTGTACAGTAAAGTTTGAATCGGTATTTGTGGTGCTCAGTAATCCCAAGATGGTGTAATTATATGTATAGATGAGTTCAGGCTGCAGCGCTTTCCTCAGAAAAATTTACCTTTAAATATTTCAGTCATTTTATGAATTAGTTGAAAAACCGGGGATTCTTTGCTAGACTAGAACCTTGAGGCCACTGCTTTTGATTACTTCTGATAACCTCTTTTACAGTGTTGTTCATTTTATCTTTTGATTAACCCCAACTTGCCCTGTCCCAACCTTTTAGAATGGCTGCAGTTAAATACAGATCAATCAAGATGCAATGTTATGACTTGGGAAAAATCACAACAAAGAAAACTAAAACAAATTTATTCTACAACAAAGGTTCTTCAAAACAATATCCACTATTTATTCCCAATAACACACTAATACCACTATTTAACTGTTGACAAAAAAAACTCTGCTCTGCTCTAAATCACAGCATTTATATAGACTAGCAACCTTCTGGAAAGATCCACAAGGTTCCAGAGAAATCCCGCTCCTCCAGACAAGATGGCACTGGAACCTTCCAGAAAACCCTTGTCTTTTCCTAATGATTTTACATCGGGGCATGTTTTACAGAAACACCACCAGAGGGTGCCAAATGAACAAAACAAATATAGCTGGCCAGCAAAACTACATGTAACAAATCTTCATTCACAAATAAAATACCATGCTGGACAAAAAATACTCGTATAATAACAGCAAGAATTCACTACTTGGCTTTTTTGGGGTTGGGGATGTTGGGTTGGGGTTTTTCATCAATACATTTTCATACTATCCTAACTGGTTTGGGGTTGTAAATAAAAGTTCAAAGGTTACGTTGAACATAATCAATGTAATCAAATACCCCTTACGCTATGCATTGCATGCTCTGTGAAAAAGTAGTTGTTCAGGTAAGTGTCTTGCGAACTCTTCAAATATCTGGGCAATGCATTTTGTAATAGACACATTCCTTTATATTTTATAGATTCATCCATATTAAAGTAGAAGACAGCACTTTTTAAAAGTTAATACTCAAGTCTCTAGATTAAAATCTTAGGTTGACAGTTCGTCCCATGAGCAACACAAGGTCCTAAGTGAAGCCTTTAGAAATTGCCTGAAAAATCACCCTATAATTTTCTCTCCGTTTTTCTGAATGTTTGCAGTAAAATGAATGTGAATTAAATAACATGTGCAGTAATGCAGAAATAACATTTTCAGTAAACATCAATGTGTATAATGCGTCACTTACCTTGTGTTGCTTGTGGGACGAGTTTCTGTTTTAGCGGGGTTTTTTTTTTTTTTTTTTTTTAAATGGGTGGTTGCCTGCACCAGGATTCATATATTTAACCACAAACACCCGAAACAAATTGTTTCAAGCCAAGCTTTTCCATGGAAACCTGGGCCTTGATGTTAGCATTGAGATTCTGTTTTCAGATAACCGCCAATAAAATTATTAAACTAGCCGCTATCGCTCTCTAAGATTTTGCACACAGAGTTTAATATCGAGTGTTTATTGTGAGTAACTTTGAACAAATGTGGTCTAGTTTAACAGATGTACGTGCCTCTGTAATAAGGATTTCTATGTAAAGCTGATTTGTGCATCGTTCATTATAAAGGCAACAATGAGTGTTTTTGTTGTAGAATATTTTAGTTGAATATGGTTCAAAACATGAACTGTGTGCTTGGAGCCTGTTTGTAAGTGTTTTAAGGGTTAATAACCTCAAATCAGTACTTTGAGTTTTACTTAATATTAAACTGTTATTTTTAAATGCAAAGAAGCAGATAATTTTGCTTTAAATTTATAATTGCAGCCCCTATTATGATTTTATACTGTTTTCAAGTGCCCTCAAAACATTGTTCAGGTTAATTAATCTAAGGATTTTCTTTTAAATACAGGAAACACGCTTGGGAAAGCTTATTAACGATGTCAGGAAGAAGACGAAAGATGAAGACCTTGCCAAACGTGCCAAGAAACTCCTCCGAAACTGGCAGAAACTGATTGAGCCCAGCCAAAATGACACCCCTTCTCGTGGAGTGCAAGGTGCCCCAGGCTCAGCCAATGGCAGTTCTCATCCGTGCCGAACAGATACGCCTCCGGCTGTTCCCCCACCCAGCAAAAAATCTCCAGAACTCAAAAACAGAAACGATGTTCACAACACTTACTCAGCTACCGCGGAAAAGGCTAAAAACCGAAAACACAAGGGCGACCAAAGGGATAGTCCACATCCACCCACTAAAATGCACAAAACATTCACGTATGGGCACACGTTTTCTTCCACCCCTCCATCAAATGGATTCAGTGGCAGCCCTGAGCCTTTCCTTGAGAAACAAGACGATGCACCTTCGGATAGAAACTGCCCAGAGCATCTTGACAATGACAAACAAAACAAAATCCCTGTTAATGCTGTTAAGCCTCATCCAAGTTCACCAGGGCTTACCAGACTCCCCAGCACTTCATCCTTACTTAAAACGTCAGTGTTACAGCAGCAATCAAGAACAGAAGGGGACGGGGGTGACAAATATTCAATCAGTAGCCCTCAGTTCTCGTTAAGTCCACATAGTGTAGCTCGCGAGACCGTGGCTAAGAGGTCCTCCGCTTATGCATCCAAAGGGACTCTGTTGAGCCCATCTCATAATTCTGCCCAAGTGCCCTCTCTTTTGCCTTTAACGTCCCCGAACCAAATCTCTCACGCCGATGGTCACCTGACTCTCGACCTAGAAGACTCGGTTCCATTCAGCAGATCTGTCGAGAGAGCGTCGGACACCCTTGTAAACAGTACGGCACAGGAGCCTTCGGAACTGTCCAGGCACAATTACTCACCCGAGGTTCCTAAAGCTGGGTCAGAAAGTGCAAGCTTGAACAAAAAACGGAAGAAGTATAGGTCCAGGGACTACACGGTAAATCTTCAAGGCCAGTCGTCAGAGGATAGGACGAAGCCTGTGCGCTTAAAAGAGCGCAGGTTGACTTTCGACCCCGTGACAGGACAAATCAAACCCCTCACTCCAAAGGAATCTCACCCGGAGGAGGAATCCCAGGGACCAGCAGTTTTTGAACCCCCAAGGATCGAGACCCCCCAGCAGAGGCCCCCTACGACTGCTCAAAATCCTTTTCAGCAAACGAACTGGAAGGAGCTGTCCCGCAACGAGATCATTCAGTCCTACCTTAATCTTCAGAGCAATGTTCTGACTTCCTCTGGCGCTCAGACCCATGGTGCACACTTTTTCATGACCGAGTATTTAAAAAAAGAGGAAAGCGCCGTTAGAGAATCGAGGAAAATGCATGTTTTAGTCCCGACCGGCTCGACCACAGAACTCCCGGGCGTGAGCCAAGAGGTGACACAAGAGGACCTTCACAGGATAGACAAAGAGCACTGGCCAGGAGTTAATGGCTGTTATGACACCAAGGGAAACTGGTATGATTGGACAGATTGTATATCTTTGGACTCTCATGGTGATGAGACCAAATTGCATATTCTGCCATATGTCTGCCTAGACTGAAACAAAACAAAACAAAAAAATAAATACAAATAAACAGCTCTGATGGCTTTTGGTTTTCATCACCCCCACTGTGAGTTTAATAAAAAACAAATCAGAACAACTTTATATTCAGTGCTGAGGTTTTCTGATACTTGGAGTGGAAAGGGGGCTCTTGAGTTTTCTTAAATTAATACAAAATTAAAAAAAAAAAAAAAAAAGGTAATAGATGTCCTGTTTGTAATGTGCTGCTACCAACAACAATTTGCAAACTAGATTTGTAATCGAAGGCTCAGTCAGAGGAACCAGGCCGCTTATTGCACAGTGTGTATTAGGAGTCCGGGCACTAAGCAGTGCAGGTTGGAAAGCAAGTCAGAAACTTGTTTGGCAGTTACAAAAAGAGCTTTATGTGACTTAAAATATAAATTATACTTTTTTTTTATTATTATTATTATCATGTATGCATCTATTTATTTGAGGATCATTTTTTTCCTACCAGAAGGTTTATCTGCCAAGATGTGCGAATGTCTTTAAGGCTTTTCATCATCACAGCTTGTCGTTTTTTTTTTTTTGTTTGTTTGTTTTTTTTTTTGTCGTGATGGACATGCAGTGTGTACATGCTCACCAATGCAGCCACCAACATTCCATGTGTTTCGTTGCTCAGTTTGATCCTGTGTTAGTGATTTCCACAAGAGAGAAGCAGATCTATTTTCAGACATCTCGGATAAGAAATGATGGAAGTATAATAAATCTATTTGCTTAGATCGTGATATTCCTATCAGAGAAATAAAGATGTTTATTATACTTCATGCCACAGTTGAAGAGTGGCAGCGGAGAGTGCGGCTCTCTTTATTTAAAGAAAATTTAAAATGCTGGAAATGTACTTATCATTCCTTTAGATGTTTGCATTACTGGACGCAATGTTGATTTCAAGAGCCTTTGGGAATGTAGAGCATATTAAGCTTTGCTTTTTATGATTTTGTTTCCAGCCTCTCTCTCTGTGTCCGTCTCTCTCTCTGTCTGCGTGATTTTTTTTTTTTTTTTTTCCCCTCCCCCTTTTCTGTCTCTCTGATGGTAAATGTGCATTACCTGCATGTCTGTACATAGTTAATTCAGTCCATGTGAAATGTTGCTAAGTGTTGTAGTGAGATCACATTGAAAAATATGAGGGGTGATACTTTGTTTTTGAAGATCTTTCGCATTCATCAACCTGTCAGTTATTTTGAGATGTAAGTATATCGCACTCAGCATTTACATGGTATTTTGTTTTTTCTTCCCTTTTAAATTAAATCTGGTTTGTTTCATTTTCATAACTTTTTTTTTTTTTTTTTTTTTTTTGAAGGCAGTAAAAGTAATCTTGCTGCTGACTTGGAAACACTGTGTGCTCTGCTACTTTCGTACCAATGTGCCTTTTTAATGTACAAAAAGAGAGAAATTGGAATGGCTTCAGCTAGCTTAACTTGAAAAGTACAACATATTTCTTAAAACCATGTCCGATATTGCAGGGATACACTTTTTCTTTTTTTTTTTCCTTTTTCCTTTTTTTTTTTTTTTTTTTAAAGCAATGAGCTCAACCCTTGTTAAGGGTGTCATGAATCTGCAATAAAACCAGATGGCAAACTTATTCTGATCAGTTAGTTGATCAATACTTTTGTTCAGTGTTCAACATAACTCGTTTGTTCAAAATAAATGATTTGATTGAACCTTGTTCATTATGGTACCATTTCTGTTAGTAATCACTGCATCACTGTTATTTTATTTATTTTTTTAAGTTTTGCTGTAATTTATTTTTTTTTATCTTTCGGGGGGGTGGTCTTAGAAATATTCTGTTCTACCCTCAAAGTGGCAGCCCTGTTTAACTCGAGTTTGATGCCTTACCAAATATTACGGGGTAAGTGCTAATGTTTGTTAAACAGCTTTAATTCCACAAGACCTGAGGGCGTGGTGTTGTATTTGACACCAGTACGTTAGAAGTCTGTCAGTTGCAACTTGGGACCTCCATGGACTAGACTTGTTTGCTGAGCGCATGCCACAGATGCTTGATTGACTTGAAAACGTGGCCTTCAAGTTCCCCAGACAGCCTGAACTCTTGTGTTCCTCAAACCATTCTAAAATAATGATCAGGTGCATTGTTCTGTTCAAAGGCGCCATCGCCTTTTGGGAATTCCATGTAGGAATATAGTGGTGGATTTGGTCTGTGGCAGTGTTTAGGTAAGTGGTGGTACTTAAAGTAATTCAGTTCACATGAACGGCGCAACACAAGGTTTTTCCCCGAAGAGTATTGCACCACGCTACCACCGCTGGATGTCTTGATGCCATTTCATTCCCAGGTAAGGCGCGCGTGCGCACAATAGATCGTGGCTCTGTAGAAATCTCTGGTTGACTGTGTTTTGACTCCTTTCTAAATCACCATTAACTTTTAGCAGTAGCTCTTTTTGTGGGTTAGCCCTTACTCTCCATGCACGTCAACAAGCCAGAGATGCCCGTGACCATGTGGTGGGTTCATCAGTCCGTTCTACTTCCTTGGACCAATTTTGATAGTGACCACTGCATGTCAGTCAGGAACTGCAGTTTTGGAGACCCCTTGGTGGAGATAATCACAATTTGGTCCTTGTTAAAGTGGCTCAGATACTAACCCTTGTCTCTCTCTCTCTTTTTTCTTTCTTTCTCCCCCTGGTTTTTAATGTAACTGTGTATCCTATCATAAATATTACAATTAATGCACTGCAGGGTTTTTTTTTTTTTTTTAAACTTTTGTATCTGGCTTATCAGACGTTCATACATTATAATATATCAGTCTGATTTGAGGTCTGTTCAGTTCCACTGTTTCAGTTGTTTCCACATGGCTCCATAGCATCAAAATTCAATGTTATGTCAGCTTGTCTATGTAGAATTACAAGCCCTACAATAAGTTTTATCGTTTCCTGTAACTTTAGTGTCTTTCCTGTAACTTTAGAGACTCATTTTCACTTAACCTTGAAATTCAGGGATGACAGCCTGTCAAGGGCTTAACCATCATCGATCTGGAGAAATCATATGATAGGGTACCGATAGAGAAACTGTGGCATTGTATGAGGAAGTCTTGAGTGGCAGAGAAATATGTTGGAGTGGTACAGGACATGTATGGAAGCTGCAAGACAAGTGTGAGGTGTACTGTAGGCATGACAGAGGAGTTCAAGGTGGAGTTGGGACTGCACCAAGGATCTGCTCTGAGCCCTTTCTTGTTCGCTATAGTGATGGACAGGCTGACAGATGAGATTAGACAGGAATCGCCATGGACTATGATGTTTGCAGATGACATTGTGATCTGTAGTGAGAGTAAGGAGCAAGTGGAGGGAAACCTGGAGAGGTGGAGGTATGCCCTGGCAAAGAGAGGAATGAAGATTAGCCGAACCAAGACGGAATACATGTGTGTGAGCGAGAGGGACCCAAGCTGAAAGAAAAGTAGTAGTAGATTGAGGGCTTAATCAGTGAACATATGAAGGTCTGAGTGCAAAAGGCAGCTGTTTGTTTTGAATATGAGTGAGGAATTACAATTTATAATCAGAGTTCATCCAAAGAATGCGTAATTGTATACTTGAAAAACTTGTGGACGATGTGAGATGAGTTGGAGGGCTCAATTTGGCCCACAGGCCTTTTGATGCCTATACCATGTCGAAGACAAAATATTTCAAGAAGTTCTGTGACTTATGTTATGGCCAAATTGTTAATCACAATTCATCCATGTCGCCAAGCTGTTGTGAAGGTTGTACATGATTTTAGGCAAGATTTTATAGTTAAATGCTGGTTTGTCTACCATTCATCAAAAATGTCCAGTGAAAGTCCACTGTTTTTCTCATGTGGTTAATGTATGGATCAGTCACATGACTTGTAATCAGAGATCACAATTATTTAATCATTCATTTTCTGAACTACATAACCCGAATTCGGTTTGTGAGCATGGTCGGGGTACACCTTAATTAGCTTGCCAGGCCATCGCAGGGCAGAGACCACAATTATGGCGTCATTATTTTATTCCTGTGTCTACTTTGGTTTCTTATTCACTGACCTGTGACAAGGCATTTGAAATAACCTCGGCAGTGTTAGAAATGAGCTTGATGTTTCCATTCCGTGGCCAGCGAGGGTGTTTCTTAGTGGGGTTTGTATTCTCTGGATGTGTTTATGTAGGTTTCATCTGGATGCAATAGTTTCCTCCTACAACGAAGACATGCACATTAAGCTAATTCTCTTTCCCAAATTGCCATGAGGTGTGTGTGTGTGTGTGTGTGTGTGTGTGTGATCGATATAAGCTGTTTAGGGTGGATCTCGCTTTCAATCTGGGTCAGCCAGGAGGGGCTCTTGCCTCCCCACAACCATAAAGCGGTTTATAAAATTAAATGAATTATATTTTTTTCCCTTTTAAAATAAAAACCCGGTGTAGTCTTCAGAAACTTGAGGGAAAATGTAAATCGTAATACACTGCCCAGCCAAAATAAAGTCGCATGCTCATGTATTCATGGATCGCAGCATGTAATCTCCATGGCATTTGTAGCTCGGGTTGGTCCGGTCGAGGCTCAGCAACATTAATGTGGCAATAAAATGAAGGCGCTGAATGTAGTGAATGAGCAGCTTATCACATCAATGTGCTTTTTCTTCCCTGATGGCACGGATATAAAACAGGGACTCGAATAGTGAACGAGTGGTTCAGGGAGCATGAGGAGTCATTTTCACATATATTTTGGCCCCTCAGAGTCCTGACCCTGTTGAAAGGTTTTGGGATGTGCTGGAGAAGACTTTATGGAGTGGTTCAGTTTTTCCCTCATCGATTCAAGACGTCGGTGAAAAACAAACTCGACACCTGATGGAAAAAATGTTGAAACAATGGCAGGATGATAATGTGCGGTAAGTAATGCAAAAGGCGGATCAACAACGTTCTTTGGGCCAGGCCAAAAAATGTCGTTTTTTTTTTTTTTTTTTTTTTTTTTTTTTTTTTTTTTTTTTGAATAGTTATTTATATCGTTAATTGAATGCATTGTTTATTAAATGTCTGAAAATTGGGAAGTGTCATGGCCCAAATATCTTGTACCAAGCGAATCCATACGAATTTATAATAGGTACCTGTTACTGTGGGGGTTTGCTCAAAGGTTAAGATTGCTAGAATAAAAAAACCTACAAGACTTGCTTCATACAAATAGTTCGTTATTCTTGATCTTTCCTTATCGTGCTCCATTCTCAACTTTATTATAATGGCTCCAGATGATAATATGACAGAAAAAGATACTGTATGACCGATTCATACAAGGAATGATTTCTTGTTCTGATGACCACACCCTCCATCCATCCTCCCCACACTATATAGTATATAGATGGATGGATAGATAGATAGATAGATAGATAGATAGATAGATAGATAGATAGATAATTGTTTGTTAATCCCCTGAGGGAGATTTAGTTGTCATAACAGGAAGATATAACGTGCAAATTAAAAGGCAGTAAAAGAAAAAAACTAGGAAAAAAAACATTACATAGCAATGAGCAATATAAGTATAGATATATGATTTTAAAAAAAATCACTGAATATACTGAGGTAGTACAAGTGGCAGAGGTTTATAATAAAGATGACAACAGAAGTGTAGCAACAATCAATCACTGAATAATTAGGCAATTACTGTAATTAAGACTGTAGTAGGAACCTATGTCCTTAAGAGTAGGAGAACAATATCTCTTTTATATCAACAACTAATGACATGTAAAGGGAACACATATGTGAAACACACATCGGGGAAAAGAATTAGAAATTGATATTTCAGAAGAAGACTGGATGCATATAGGGCGAGCACAACATACCACCACATCACATTCATGGAGAGAACACTGTTCGTAAAACATTATACGTTTCTTTATCACACCCAAACTCAGACGCTAATACTAACCAACCCCCCAACCCTGTTGGCAAAAATGTGGAGAGATGAATGTGAACCATGCACATGTTTTTTGGTTTTGCCCTGGTTTGGTAAAGTTTTGGGATGATCTGCATTGCACAGTTGTTGCAATCTTGGGCTACCAGATACATCACTGTGCAAGTTTTGGGTATCTTGGAAATATCTCAGGAAATGTGAGTAAATCTGACAGGTACCTGTTTAAAATCCTGATAGCTGCCAGCAAAAAAAACAATTACCAGAAAATGGTACAAAGAAGAGCTACCAAACAAAGAGGACTGGCTGAAAACTTAAGGACATACATGTCATGGAGGACTTGACCCACAGAATAAGATTAAAGACGGACTGCTGTGTGGAAAAATGGACAAAGTGGAGTATTTACATTGCGGTGACTGATAGATCACATTGGACACTATTTATCAACTTAAATCAAATCCCAATCCGGACTGTGTATTGTTTGTTCATGTTGTGTGTGTGTGTGTGTTGTTTTTTTTTTTTTGTTTTGTTTTTCTTTTTCTTTTGCTCCCTCCCCCTCCTTCCCCCCCATCTCCTCCATTCCCCTTTCTTCTTTTTACACCTTGTAACTGTGAAGAGACAAAAATAAAGTAAAAAAAAAAAAATAATAATTAGGCAATTAGTCAACTAATCTGAACTATAATGTAGGATGGTCCAGAGGTAATGAAATTAAATGAGAACATGAAATAAAACATTATTATTATTATTATTTATTATAGTGCTATGTGAAAGAATAATATAATTAGTTCCAAGATCAGAAACATGTTATTCAGGTGTGCAAGATAGATGTGCAAGGAAGTTAATTAATCTAGGACCTCAGCCTGTGGACTGGTACAGACAGTTAAGGTACACCTGAACTCCCAGGTATTTAGGCGCTGTTTGTACAATTTAGTTTATTTCATCATCATTTTTTGGCGACGTCATAATTTAATCCTACCCATAAAAAGATTGTGCTGAAATAACATGCAAATCAAAACCTGTTCGGCAGGGGGCGCCATAATGACTCTGCGTCTATGAGACGACAGGAACCGGAAATAAGAAGCCGACGACGAAGAAGAATAAGAGGGAAGGGAGGAGGAAGCGTAAAGTTAACCAGGATTTGGCTAGATTGTGGTTTTCTTATTATATTTGTTTCTTTATTTTCGCTTTTATTGAGTAGTTGTAACATTAAAGAGCCAAGATGTTTAACAGGATGACCAGTCTGTGGATGGGCGATGTAAGTGTTAATAACGGTCCTTTTACTCGTATGTAGCATGTGATAGTAAGTTAGCTAACTTTAGCTAACTGTCTCTGAGAGAGGAGAGAGACTCTGGTCTCTTCACTCAAAGATTTCAACAAGAACTGTTGTAGTGGAGGTTGTTATTGGTGTTTCTGTCGACTGGCAGTTTCTGTTGAAAACATGAGTTAGACTCGAACCATGGTTTAGTATTTAATTTTAATATTTACGTCGCTGCTGCTGCTGCTGTTGTTGTTGTTGTGTGCTGTGGCGACTGTTTGCTATTGTGTTATAAATATATAAGTACCCACTTAAAAAAAAGGCAGCTCTTTTGCCCATTTGTCTTTTGATATGTTTGTTACATACCTTCTTTTTATTAATTTTTTTGTCTGGAAGTATTTAATATTCATAAATCTTCACATTTGTAGCCTTAAACAGTCCCCCACACTCCCATGCTCATTACTTTCAACATTAACATTTCTCTATCCAAACTTATCCTCCTCTGCACCGTTTCATTCTGTTAAATCAAGGACATAAACATTGACTTTTTTCGTTCGAAATTAAGAATTTCCCCAGTACTAGTGCCAATAGCTCCCCTGATGACCTCGTCTCCCTAATACTAATCTCCAGACTCTTCTGAATACTCATGCTCCTCTGAAAACCAGATCTGTCTCTTTCACCTGCTCCACGCCCTGGTTCACCCCCTACCCTCTGTCAACTAAAATCCCAGGGACGGCAACTCGAAAGGCTGTACAAAAAAAACTGGACTCACCATACACAAAGAAATGTACAGTAACCATCTCCTACTATACAAAGATAATATCTCCTCAGCCAAATCTGCCTTTGACTCTGGCTTGATCAATTCCAATGAACTCAACTCAAAGACTCTCTTCTCTCCTCACCACTATCACAAAACCCCCTGACTCTCCCTCACCACATGCAGTCCACTGATTTTTGCAACTCACTCATGTCTGTCTTTGTTTCAAAAGTTACTGTTATTCACCAACACCTGACCACCTCCGGATCTGCAGTCTCTGGAGTGGACTCCATTGCCCCCTTCCCATCTTCTAGCACCACATTTTCCACTTTTATCCTTCCCTCTGTCCAAGCCATCTCTGAACTTATTCGTAAGGATAAATCATCCACCTGTCAGCTCGATCCACTCCCTTCAGATCTCGTTAAAACCTGCCTTTCTTCACTTGCTCCCTTCATTACTGATATCATTCATTCCTCTCTAACCTCTGGAATTGTCCCTCTCTCACTCAAAACAACTACAGTTACTCCTATTCTCCAAAAACCTGGCTTGGACCTTACAAATTTCAATAACCTGCGTCCCCTTTCCAATTTACCTTTTTATCTCAAATTCTTGAAAAGTCTGTTGCCTCTCAACTTCACAACCATCTCATCACCAATCATGTTTATGAGCAGTTTCAATCCGGTTTCCGTCCACTATACAGCACTTCTCAAAATCATTATAACCTCCTTATAGTTCTGACTCTGGTTTACTTTCAATTCTCATACTTCTCGATCTGACAGCAGCTTTTGATACCATCTCGCATGACACTCTCCTTGACAGACTGTCCTCCATCGGCATCGCCCACACCCCCCTCACATGGTTCACTTCCTATCTTTCTGGTCGTACACAATTGATTCAACTTAAATCCCACAAATCCAACACTTTCCCTGTCTCTGCTGGTGTGCCCTAGGGTTCTGTCCTGGGGACCCTCCTTTTCATCATCTACATTCTTCCACTTAGCTACATTTTTCTGCAAACACAATATACATTTTCATTGCTACGTGGATGACACCCAACTCTATCTCTCCACCGAACTGTCCTCGTCACTCCCACCTCCCTCTCTTAGCCTCTGTCTGCAAGAAATTCATTCCTGGTTTTCTTCTAACCTTCTCAAACTTAACAGCTCTAAAGCTTAAGTCCTCCTGGTTGGCACCCTTCCACTCTCTCCAAATCTAATAGTTTTTCCATTGCCATCAATAACTCGACTGTCTTTCCTTCTCCTCAGGTTGAGAGTTTCGGTGTCATCTTCGATAGTATGCTGTTTTTTTCGTTCACACATTAATATCACTCGTTCTGCGTATCTTCACCTGCGAAACATCTCTCGTCTGCGCCCCTCTCTCACCCCCCACACCACTGCCATCCTTGTTCATAGTCTCGTTACCTCCGTATTGACTATTGCAATTCACTTCTCTTTGGTCTCCCCAATAAATCCCACCAGAAACTGCAGCTTCTCCGAAACTCTGCAGCACGCATCATCATATGGACCCCCACCATTCACCACATCACCCCCATCCTACAACAACTCCACTGGCTTCCCATAAGACAGTGAATTTATTTCAAAATACTCCATCACTTTCAAAGCGCTTCATAACCTGGCTTCACCATACATATCTGACCTCCTTCACATCGCTACTCCTGCTCGCTCACTGCGCTCCTCTTCCACTCTCCAGCTCTCTGTCCCCCCCTGTTCGCCTCGTTACCATGGGGAGTAGAGGGTTCAGTCACTCTGATCCCCAGCTCTGGAACTCTCTCCCTCCTGACCTCCTTACCATTGATTCTCTGCTACTCTTCATATTCAGACTCAAAACTCACCTGTTCAGACAATCCTACACTACCTAGGCACACACTCACTTTCAATGTTACCCTCTGTTTTATTTTGTTGTTCTTGTGTTTTTAATGTGTCTTTTACTGTATAGTGTCCTTGGGTGTTTTGAAAGGCACTTTTAAATAAAATGTTGTTGTTGTTATATATGGATAGCTGTGGATGTGAGTTGTGGCAAGTTCATGTAAGGCAAGTTATTGGCAAAAATAACATTACACAGCTATTAAACTAACAAATCTGATGCACTATATTGCTAGAAATGTTCACTCACCCATCCAAATAATTGAATTCCAATGTTGCAATCATCTCTATGGCTACAGGTGTATAAATTCAATTCAAGCGTGTAGGCGTGCTTCTGCAAATGCTTCTGAAAGAACGGGTTGCGGTCGGGAGCTCAGGGAGTTCCAGCATGGTATCGTGATGGGATGCCACCTGTGCAACCAGTCCAGTGAGATGTTCTCGCTATTAAGTATTCCACAGTCAGCTGTCAGTGGTATTATAGCAAAGTGGAAGCGATTGGGAACGACAGCAACTCGGCCACGAAGTGGTAGCCACTTAAAATGATAGAGCCAGGTCAGCGGATGCTTAGGCGCTTGGTGCGGAGAGCTCGCCAACCTTCAGCAAAGTCAGTCGCTACAGACCTCCAAACTTCATGTGGCCTTCAGATTATCTCAAGAGCAGAGTGTTAGAAGCTTCGTGGAATGGGTTTGCATGGGTGAGCAGCTGAACCAAGTGCATTGCAAAGCTTTGGATGCAGTGGTGTAAAGCGCATCGACACTGGAATCTCAAGCAGTGGAGGCAGGTTCTCTGGAGTCAGGAATCGTGCTTCCCCATCTGGTGGTCTGATGGATGAGTCTGGGTTTGACAGTTGCCGGGAGAACATACTAGTCTGAGTGCATTGTGTAAAGTTTGGCGGTGGGGGGGGGGTTATGGTTGGTGTAGGGTTGTTTTTCAAGAGATGGGCTTGGCCCCTTAGTTGCAGGAAAAGGAACTCTGAATGCTTCATCATACTAAGAGATTTTGGACAATTTCATGCTCCCAACTTTGTGGGAATGGGCCCTTCCTGTTCCAACATAGCTGCACACCAGTGCACAAAGCAAGGTCGATAAAGCAAGTTTGGTGTGGAAGAACTTGACTGGCCTGTACAGAGACCCGACCTCAGCCCGATAAGAACACCTTTGGGGTAGACTGGTGCTTCAGAAACTTTAAGGGTGTTTTCTGTCTCATCTTTTTCATATCTTGCTATTTTTTTTTATGCTATTTATTTTCAGGATTAACCAATAACAGGTTGATCTATGCATGGTGTGATGATTGTCTTTGTACACTGTTAAAGCCTGAAAGTTATTTTCAGACAAAGATTTGTGTAAGCCGGAATGTCTACACATCTTATTTAACATTAAATTACTCACATGATTTATTTAGCCTCCTTTCTTTTGTTTTTTTATTTTTATTTTTATATAATACAGCAAAGCTTCCTAGTAGAATAATGTGGATTTAAATGGGAAAATGGTGTTTTTATAGCTCATTCATCATTCATTTTCCAAACCGCTTATTCCTAGTTAGGGTCACGGGGAAGGCTGGCGCCCATCTCAACCAACTTTGGGCGAGGGCAGAGTACACCCTGGACAGCCCACCAGGCCATCGCAGGGCAGAAACACTCTGACGGCTCTGCAGCCGAACATCAGCAATGGTTTTTACGTCCCTCTCTACCATAGACAGTGAGAGACGGCCGGCCTTTGATAACCCAGTAATGTTTTTATAGCTACGTAATCCCAATGTTTTTTTTTCTTTTCTCCCCCAAACAAGGAGTGTGTTGAGTCAAAACAAACTCACAAGGAGCCAAAATAAATGTTATTCTGCTTCATTGATTCATTTGCAGCATTTGGCAGATCTAGGACTATAGATCTGGGCTTATCTAGGACGACTTGGTTATAATTTTCATACAACCGAGTAATCAAGGGTTAAGGGCCTTGCCCAAGGGCCCAACAGTGGTGACGGTGGGGATTGAATCGCTGACCTTGGGATTAGTAACCCAACACTTTACCCACTGAGACACCGATGCCCTTGTTTCAGATATTGAAGTAAAAATACTTCCTTTTCCTGTGAGTGTGAAGATGATGAATGTTCTTCGATCCGGTTAAAGAGTGTAATGTTTCTTACAGTTGGACCCATACATGGACGAAAACTTCATTAAGCAAGCTTTCAGCACGATGGGGGAGACTGCCTACGGAGTTAAAATTATAACCCATCGAGTAACGGGGTGAGACGGAAATCTACTAACAAACGTTTCTCAACTTTTGTACCTTGTTTTTACTTTCCTTTTTTAAATGTCTTTTTTTTTGCCTTCATGTTGATTCTGTTACAGAGGTTCTGCAGGATATTGTTTTGTGGAATTGGCAGATGAAGCCAGTGTTGACCGATGTGTCCAGAGACTCAATGGCAAACTTGTTCCAGGCTCAAATCCTGTAAGTAACCAAATTTATACTCCTGTTACATATTGTTTTGTTTACCTCTTTGATTGTTTTAATGTAGATTTATTGCTGAGTAGATTCTTTAACGGTAGCATGGCCCCCCACTTTGGAGTCCAGACCAGATGGTGTCAGTCAAAAGATTGGACACGAAGACATTTCATTTCTATCCCCCCGATTATACTCTTTGAAATGACAGTGAAAATACAGGGATCCCTCACTTTTCGTGGTTAATGAAGGTCGAGACCCTACGCAAACACTGAATTTCCATGAAGTACGATTGACCCCCCCCCCCGACTGAAGAATATGTATACAATATCAATAAATACATATTCAACACTATAAATGCTTATAATAAC
>JAQNCB010000008.1:25214283-25227042 GCA_030068295.1 Euristhmus nudiceps | reverse complement strand
TCAGGTGGGCATGATTAGGGTTGGAGCGAACACATTCAGGAAGGTAGCTCTCCAGGAGCAGGATTGAGCACCCCTGCCCTAAATCTCTAGACTAGACCCACGGCTATATCTCCATAGCCACACCCTCAAATCCCAGAGCCACACCCTCAAATCCCGAGGGCCACCTGCTGCATTTCATAGCTACACCCTTAAATCCTGAGTTACTCAATAACTCCATATTAACGGCAAGGTTTTTGAAATTGAACCCAATATTAAGCTGTTGACATACTTTTTTTAACCATACAGTGTACATGTAATGAGTGACCGTGTGTGTGTGTGTGTGTGTGTGTGTGTGTGTGTTTAGTTGCCATGTACAGAGAACCCTCGCTCCATGACATGACTGAATTCTCACGAAGTGGAAGTGGAACTCCAACGAAGAGCCGCAGCGCATCGGCCATGCTGAACGGAGGGAAGATAGCAAGTCAGTCAACGTAACAAGGGAACCTACCAAGGCGGCATGGCAGACCTGCACAAGAAACATACACGTTTACAAGTTTTTGGATATTGATCACTGTGATGACATCACAAGTGCAAAACCGGACGAATCCAAGCCATTGGACTTCTGGAAGCCATTGGAGTTCTGCTTCATCTTCACACTCGTAGCCTGAACAGACCGCTGCTTCGTTTCTTCTTCTTCTTCTCCTAAACTGTGCTTTTGGACAAAATTCACTTCACGTGCTTATAGTTCTGCTAAAGTAGCTGCTGATCTCATGCACGTTGCACTGAGACGGAGACGGGGAACGCGTCGGCGCGTCCGGCCTTCTGTAGCACATCTTCACTGTTAAACACACTGATGGAGTTCTGTCTCCTCACGGAGAGTCTCGTTCACAAGGAAGTAAGGTTTTACGTACCAAAGACGTCGCGTGTCCTCATCGTGAAGGAGAGCGAATGAGAATCAAACAGGAATCTGGTATTGTTTTGCTAATGTGCCCTCATCCACTTTCAATTACATATGTCTCTTTTGGTGTGGGTGTGTGTGTGTGTGTGTGTGTGTGTGTGTGTGTGTGTGTGTGTCCTGCATCAGATTGTACCGAACTATAAATACACCCGAGCTTTACAGTGTAGCTGTGGAGACGTACACACTCACACACACACCTGGTTTAATTACTGCCTGCTGAGAAAACGTACGAGCACAGTGACGTAACTCAGAAACCTAAAATGTTTACACTTTTATCACAGCTCCCTTACACTGGAAACAGCAATGCCTTTTGGGTATTTTCAGCTCCGAAGTCCACACCGATGATGACGCGATCCCTCATCCTGCACTCATGTCATCAGTAATAAAGCGAAGGCCTTAAGATGGTGTCCGAGAGGATTCAACTGCAGGGACGTGAACGAGGGAAGGTGTTTAACCAGGATGCGTTACTCTCGACATTGATTCAACGTCTTCCTTTAATTCCTGCTTTCATTGGTTTCAGTCGTGAGCGAGTGTCAGATGCATCTTGGGATTACTTTCTGTTTAAATGAGTAATAAAGAAATTCATTGCTTCGACAGGGCTAAATTAATTCTTCAGTTATATTTTATGAAGGTTGTTATTATTAATTCAGTTGCGTTCTGAGAGCATTTGTGTTGCATGGGACACACTGTGGGGGGAAAAGTGCATGTTTTATAGCTCTGTGTGTTTGCGTGCGTGTGTGTGTGTGCGTGTGTGTGTGTGTGTGTGTGTGTGTGTTAATGACATAATAAACTGATGGCAGATGATTGGAACACCGCACTGAGTGAGTTCTTTGTGGAAAGTGGCGTTTATGTGACACAGCGCTCCCCAGTGATGTTTACGACGCTTCAGAGCCGTGTTGGAGAGATGGCGTTAGGTTCACAGCCTTCTAATGAAACGTGTATTAAACCTTCTTCACCTGTTCTCATGATGAGAGTGTCTTATTCAGCTATACTGTGATCTGAGCTGTAGTGTTTAGGGGGATTTTTACCGGCATTGCATGATATTAGATACATGTAATGTAAAATCAATCAATAAATACATGTTGCTTTAACTCGCTGGTGTGTGATATATATGTGTGTGTGTGTGTGTGTGTGTGTGTGTTTCACCCCATGAACATTAAGAAAGAGTGTGTGTGTAAACTGGCTATGGACTTAAAAGCCCAGAATGCACTGCAGCTAGATGATGGCAAAGACGCTACTCAGCCCGTTAGTGACGCATGACATGATGAGTGCGATGGCGTTGGTGTGGAGATGAGAAGGTAACAGAACCAAACCAACTAAGGGGGAAAAAAAAGTTTTGCTGTAGGAGCAGAGGCGTCAATCAAACTCCATCGATGAACAGCATTGTGGGTAATGTAGGAAACCAAATCACAGTGAAAATACACCAATGAAAAAAGTTACATTCTAAAAACTCTTGGACTCTGTTCAAGATTTAATTCTAAATGATAAAAGATGGACCCACTTCCTTCAGGCGGATTTACTGCTCCATTCTCACGCTCACTTAATCCGCGATGGCGATGTGTTAATGTACAATATACAGTATTTAAATGAATAAACATCTGTAATAGTTTACACCATTTGAGTTGTTTTAGAAGTGAATCTCTGCATGGTCCTGAATCGGGTTCTCGCCGAGGGTTCAGTATGCGAGTGAGGAGTTTAGTGCACTGCAGTGTAACTTCATCAACTTTCTCATCACGCCTGTGAATAATGAGGTCAGAGAAAAGCAAGCATCGCCTCTATTTATTCACAAATAATTTATAAACAAGGCCTTATTTACATTTAAATATCGAATCTGATTTTACACTGACTGAATAAAAATATAATCACACATTTTCTTTTTATCTCAACGGAAGGACCATTAACAAATTAATAAGTCATTAAATATTTCTTTATTCTACTTTATTTTTACACACAAGCAGGTGTACAGCTGTACAACTCTTTGGGGTTTTCACTATATACCTCATGGAGACATAAAGGTATGCAAACTAGAATCAGATTTTATGTTTAATCTTTCCATTTTGTGTCCGTGTGATGATGATGATGAGGATGATGCCTGCTCCAAGTGACTGAGTCAAGTTGTGAGTGTCCATTATTTTCATAGATGCATTATCCACTCAGAATAATGTTGATTATTAATATGACACATTCGGAACATTTTCCAATTTGATTGGTGGAAAGCCATCATATAATTATTGGTTTCCTCTTACGAGCCGATTTATCCATAACTGACATCAAGAAGATGTTCTGTATTTTGAGAGAATAAAAAATTATTATAGAATTAAATCTCTGTAGGATATGGTGAATTCTTCGGATCTCAGAGAGTAAATAAGTCTGGAGGTGTGAAACCCTGACGATCTGAATAATTCTCCGTATCAAACTTCGTTTCATTTAATGATTGCTTGTGAACGCTGGCATAGTGGACCAATCTGTTCAAATGAGCACAGTGTTGACTTTATAATGGTAGGGTAAGGTAAGTCTGTGGGCTTTTACACCCGAGCCCAGAGGCTCATCAGAGCCGGTGCTTATCCGCGGTTTCTGTAGCGTGAAGCGACCAGTTCAACTCCTCCTGGATGGGACGCTAGTCAATAGCAGGTTACCTTCCCAGTATTTTTACTGCTACCCATTTATACTGCTGGGTGAACAGAGGCACACTTGCGATTAAGACCTTGCCCAGGGATCCTAGCACGGTGGGGGTCTCACTGGGATTCAAACCCACGACCTCCTGATCATGATCCCAGTACCCTAACCATGACGCCACCGGCACGTTGACGTTACAATAATAGATTTAAAAGTTTATTCCTGGATTACTCTCCACTGCGCTAACTCTATATGCTAATAATAATGTTAATGCAGGCTAAAAATAATTACAAACATAAGCGACTTCATGACTACTCTGGCACCATGAGAATGATTGTTTATTCGTTTCATCAGTTCAATTTAATGTCTTTTAATCACCAACACCAAATACCGCGCAGCTCTCAGTCCACACACACACACACCAGTGTTAATATTTCAGTAGTTATGATTAATAATGCAGGACTCTTATCTTAAAAATACATTTTGTAAGACTGGATTATCCTCCACACTGCAGATTAGCATTGATTAACATTTACCCTCAGGTATGCTACAATAAATGCTGCAACACACACACACACACACACACACACACACACACACACACACACACACACACACACACACGTACAACAAGCTGTATGTAAAGATAACATCAGTAATAATATTTTTCATTTCTTAATCACACAGCGTTTCGGCTAATGTCACTGGTACCTCGCTGACTAACCATCAGACTCATGCTGCATTGCTACGTTTGTCCAAGGATTAAAAACAGAACTGATATTTATTCTGGTCTCACTCAGGACCTTAAATTAGTTTTCTCTCCCACTTAGATTCTCTCACTGGGTTCACTGAGCTCCATTGTCTATGCTAGCTTCTCCTCTTGGGGTATTTGCATTTCCAGTCCATAGAGCAGCATGTACACAGAGGGATTGGCGGTCGTGGGTGTGTGATGAGGTCCGGATATGTTGAAGATATTCAGTGCGAATGGAGGAGTCCTCCAACACTAGAGTCTCACATTAAAAAAAAAAAATATTACAGATTTAAATCTGTAAAGTTATGCAACATTACACCTCAGAACTGGACATGATGATGTCAAAAGAACAGGATGGATGTTTAAACAGGGTGTTAAACACGACTCTGCGTCTCTAGACCAACAGAACCATGTTGTGTCCTACAGAACCTGAGAGGAGTGAAGAGGAACCAAGCGTGTCGTTACAGTGCGTGTTAGTGAGAAGAGAAGTGTTTAGTGGAGAGAGAGAGTGTGTAGTAGAAGTGAGAGGGAGGTGTGAAGTCGTGAGGGACTGATTAGCATCCATCTGCTGCTCCAGATCTGATTTTTCAGATGCAGCATAAATCACAGACATAAAGCTTCGAGAAGAGATCCATCACCTGAACGGAACTGATGTCTCTTTAACAATATCTTCGCCTATGTTGGTTTGTGACATCATAATAATTCACACACTGATACATCACCATTCAAGATTTATCCCCGCCCCACACATGAGGTCTGCTGGGATTGGCTCCACCTGCCCCGTGACTCTGGCAGATAAACGCAACAAATAATTGGTGGTTTACCAAATTCACAGGATTAAAATATAGTTATGTATTATTCTGCCTGATGACTCCAATGTACAATGTGAAGTTTTTTTTCTGGTTGCTATGACGACAGTAAAAGCATCTTTTATTTTTTTATGCTCTGTAGGTGCTAGAATCCCTATATAAATGTATATGTATATATATATATATATATATATATACACATACATACATACATACACACACACACAGTTGCGACAACTCAGAATTTGACACCATTTTGATTCCATTCACTGTGCTACGCACTAGTGTGCCAGCAGTGTTTTAACGCAGTCTAAGCGCCGATGGCTGTTTAAAATGAAAAATGGGAAGATCACTTATTAATTTTAATAATGATTATCCAGTTCTAATAGAGCTACATGAGAGTAGGAACAAAGATAAAGGATAAACTATGGATGGGGGGGACATTTTACCATGGCCATTCGAACTCATCATCTCACTTCTCTCTTTTTATATTTTACATAATACTAATAGCGGAGGGGTTTCAACAAGCTAAAAATTAAAGGATCCAAACTTAAAACAGAAAAATAGTAATCAAATAGCAAGTTTCATTCATTTATCATTTGGGTGGGTTTTTGAGTGTTAATTTTAAATGGGACAGAAAACAGGAGATGTAGATCTACATCATGAGGTGGTGTGTCAGAGTGATGCAGTAGAGTTTTGTATGTGGCAGTAAACTCTGTACTCCTGCATTATCCTGCAAAGCACAGCAAATACAGTGATGCCAATATTCTGGTGGCTGGCTTGAGTGCTTTTTCATTTTTTGAAGTGCTCTGTAGACACTTATTTACTCATTATATTTCCATGTATTCATATGATATCAAGTTTTATTGACATTTTTGGTGATATTGTCCTTAAAGATGAGCAAATCAAGACCCTTTTCGGACGTCGGTGGGTTCTGTTTTCTTCAAAACGGAAGCAAAATTGTGACAATTTTTCATTCATGATAACAAAATTTCTCATTCTATTTCAATCTTTTCTAGTTTTCAAAATATGACCCTATGCATTAACTTTGGTCCTACGCAAACTTGCATCATAACGTAAAAAGTACATACACGGACACGGTAACTCACCTGGCACAAAAAAGACAAAGAAGTCGGTTTCCATCCCACTTTCCTGACTCTAGTTTCCCAAAGTTTCCTTCTTTTAGGATCACTCGGGAATCCGTATAAGTGAAATCCCTTCTCCGACCGATTTCTGCACCCAAAGGCACAGCAGGCAGTGATCCTTAAGGTATTTGTCAAACACTGCATTTGGAATCAAAATGGCGTCAGAAACCACGTGACCATTTTTTTCTTGACTCATCATGCCGCAACTGTATATACAGGGACTTTATGTGAGTTTGCCCCCACACCCTCTCAAAATTTCAAAACAGAACAGCCATTTGTTTGTTCAAGGTTTTTGTCGTGAAACACTTTGTGCTTTTTGCAGTAGCTTTAAAATAAAGTAGAGGAGTGAAACGGCAAAGAAAATAAGGAGCACCAAAGGAATTTGTAGTAATCCAAAAGGTGTATTTACATTTATTGGATAAAATTAAGTAGAAATCAAGAATGAACTGACTAGCCAAAAAGTAAACAAAAAATAATAATAGTGTTGACAATATAATCATTCATTTGCCAAAGTTCTAATCCTCTTAGCGTCACTGGTAGGCCGGAGCGTAATTCAGTGGACACTTGGGTTTGAGTACCGGGCTTCGACATTTCTTTGTGTAGTCCTTCCTGTTTCTGCGTGGGTTTTACTTCAGGTATTCCGGGTTTCCTCCGATAGTACAAATACTTGCACATTAGGCTAATTTGCTGTTCCAAATTGCTCATATTTGTAAGTGTGAGAATGAGTGGTTGTACGTGTGTTGGCCTAGCTGTACTGGGTGTACCACGCCTTTGCCCAGTGTTGGCTGAGATAGGTACCAGCTTCCCGGCAGCCCAAGGAGGAGCAAGCAGTTCATCAAATGAGTGTGAGAGGAGTGATTAGTAAACAAGTTTTCATGATATTTTAATGATTTTTAAAATTATTTTAATTTTAAAAAGCCACTAAGTTTTCAGAACTCTTTAAATAAGCTGTGTATATCTACATGGGGTCCCCTCTCATGGAGCCTGCCATCATGCACCTTCCAGTTTCCACAGCAGCCCAGAACCATCCAGGCTTCAAAGGGTCAGGAATTAAATTTCCGCTGGATGCAATCTGGAACCTCACCACTAGATGCCACTATATACTGCCAATTCTTCCACACCATACCTCTAAAAAATTGACTTTAGTTTCCTCCTAAAATCCCAGCATGCACATTAGGCCTCCTAGCTACTCTAAACTTAACTTTTCATTTCTCTGTAGTGACCTGTTCAGGGTGTCCCAACCTCTCTTCTGAAGTCGGTTGAGATTGGCTCCAGCTTCCCATGTGGCTGATAGATAATGGATGGATTGACGATACTTTGTGCTGAGGTTTTTTTAATAGCTCCCTTGGTGTTCATGATGCTCTTGGATTCTTCCTAGAACAGGGGTCCTTATATTCAAGTCACCTGATACTTTCATTGTAAATCGGTTAACCCTGTTCCATTAATAAGCACAACTGCTACCGCTATACACAATCGTGTAATTTATATTTTGTAATTACAAGTTTTAATTTATATCTATTGTTACCCCATTTTTCTCACCAATTTATTCATATCCAATTCCCACCCGACAGGTATTGCGTTCCCCATCATACGACCACCACCGAGCGAAAGCATGCACACACCCCCTCAGTGGCATGCAATGATAGCCACCTGCCTCTTTTCGAACTGCGGCACTATGCGTATTTAGGGGCGGTCTAACACACTTCGAGGGAAAGCAATATCCACCCCCTCATACAAATGAGCTCACAGACACCCATGATTGGCTGGCGTTCACTGTGACAGACAGAGAAGTGCGCTTATCCCGTCCCTCCCTCCTGCGAGAGCTCGGCCAATTAGCTCTCATGGACTCCATGCCACGGATGGCAGTGTGCATTAAATCGGATTCGAACTTGCGATCTCGGGGTTAATAGTCACACATCTTTTTTCTTATTTTTTTTTAAAGGTTGCTAGCTGTAGTGATTTTCTTTGGTCTTGGGTTGGGCTGTTTCATTAAGGCAGTTGTTTCCACATGTTCTCCCTTTGCCTGTATGGGTTTCCTCTGGGTACTCCAGTTTTCTTCCCACAGCCCAAAAGATATGCATTTTAGGCTGCTTCAGATTATCCCATGGTGAGTGTGAACATTGCTATTCAGGGTGTACCAAGATAGGCTCAAGCCTCCCCAAGAGCCCAAGTAGGAAAAGAAGTCTGACTTATGAGTGAGCATTGATAACAAACCAAGCTTAAAGTATGGTGATCTTAGATTTGAAACCCACATCATTAATCAGGAGAGACATGTCTGGGATTTCATTATTTTTATATTATTTATTTTTCTGCTTGACACCAAGTGCTTATGGAACAACACCACATCACAGTTTTACCAAAATCAACAGTGACCGCTCCCCCTGAAATGCTCCATGGTTAGGTCCTTACCAGAATTTTAAGCCAATAAACTTCTGTCTCTGTATTACTATGCTACAAAGATGGAGAGGGAGAGCGTAGTAACATTCAAAACACGCTACACAAAACAGCAAACTAATAGGGTAATTATTCTATGATTATCAATCAGTAGAATAAGTAAATCCAGAACACTTGGTACGATATATTAAATAATGGTCCTCAGTTGGACGTGTGAGTCGTCTGTTTGGTAACTGTTATGATGCCCACAGTAGAAGTACTGACCTATATATACGGCACGCCGTCTCGCTCACACATACACAAACACACAGTAAAGGAATGCTTTACTCATACCTTCCTGCAGTATTTCAGACACATACAACATCTGGTGTGGATAACATGTTTGCTCCCTACAGATCTCAGCCGAAAACCACAGCATCTCGACTAAGTCACAGAAATAACAAAAACACACACAAGAACTACAAAACGTGGAGTTGTGAGCATTTTTGAATTAAATATTGAATACTTATAAACAAAAAAAAACCAAGTGTTTAAAAAAAAAATAAAAAAAAGAAGATAACACCATTGAAACCAGATGTTAATAATTCAGCCATGCAGGCAACACTAACTGATTAATATTTCCAAACCATTTTCACTGAAGGACCTTTGAACCCGAAATCTCCTCGTTCCGCTTTTCCGAGCTTCCCTCCTACCGTGTTGAAAATTTAGACTACAAGACATTTTATTGACAACTGTTTACACAGAGGAGAAACGACAGCGCAGGCCCTTGATTGGCTGATGGGATTGAGATTAAAGCTGCTGTGGAAGGTACTACAGGTCGGCAGAAGCTGGAGAAAGTGGGCAATGATGGCGATGGTCGTGGGGGTTTAGTAGGCGTGGTTGGCCACGTACAGAGACTGCCCGGCAGCGCCGCCAGTTCCGCTGGACTCATATTTTCCCTGAGCAGCCAGGCCGTTCGCCTGTGAGGGAAAAGCAGAACATCAGAAAATGTTATCTTGTTCATTTTAAAAAAATGTTAGGATCTGGGCCACAAGGCAAACACTGTGGCACGTCATCCTTTCTGGACTTCATGCGCGCATATATATATATATATATATATATATATATATATATATATATTTTTTTTAATATAAAACTGTATACAAAATGTTTTGCCTACAGGAAGGTTACATACATCATTATATATAATTTTGGGTGGAAAAGTAAAATCAAAGTCACCAGAAAGGGAAAGGAACATCCCCCCCAACCCTGCCCCACCCCGCTGCATGGATAATGTAAATGAATATGCCCTAATAATTTAACTTGACCTACTTCGGCGCGCTTGACGAATTCCTCAGTGGCGGCTTTCGTGTTCTCCTTCACCCCACGCCAGGCGTTCAGGGCTGAAGCCTGCAGAGCACGGCCGTAGGAGAAGGTGAGCGCCCATGGCTTGTTAAGGGGGCAGTTGTTGATGGCATTCAGGTTGACGGATGCCTGCTCTTCACTCTGGCCTCCAGACAGGAAAGTTACACCTGGGTGAGAAAAGGTGATTGATTAGCTGCCACAGTCTTGAATAAAGCCACGATTCACTGCCATTAAAGCGACAACTTTCTTGCATGAAGAGCACGAAGGGAACAATCCCCCTCACACCACAAGAGAAACAGCTAATATTACCTGTGACCGCTGGGGGAACGGTGCGGCGCAGGGCAGTGACTGTTGCCATGGCAATCTCCTCACTGCTGTATTTGGTGGGGCAGGAGTGTCCAGCAGTCACCATGTTGGGTTTGAGCAACGTGCCCTCCAGGTAGACGTGATGGTCAGACAGAGCCTTGTAGCAAGCAGCAAGAACCTGAAGCACAGTAAACATGAAACGTTGGTTTAAAGACTTCTGACCACTAGGTGCAGTGCTGAGCACCAAATGCCATTAACTACAGTACATTTTAAAAACAAACAGTGTATTCTGTTTAAAAAAAAAAAAAAAAAAAGTCTGTAAATTTGTGTATTTTACCGTATTTTCCGGACTATAAGCCACTACTCCCCCCCCCCCCCCCACGCTTTGAACCATGCAGCTTATACAGAGATGCGGCGTTTCTATGAATTTTTCTTCAGCCCTCAGGGGGCGTTCCAGCAGGAAGTGCAAAAACGAGACAGGCAGTGGGAGTTATGCTATCTACGCTGGCAGCATCAAACCAATTAGAGAACATCACGTAAAGCTGCATACAGTACGCAAGTGTACCTCCGCCACACCCCCAGTAGATAGGTATACTGTACTGCCAGTGTGCTACAAAACATTTGTTTGGCTACGGACCTCCGAAGATGGTACCAGCAAAGAGACATGCTTACAAGGGCCAATTCAAATTACAGGCAATCTCTTACGCGGTCGTAAATGGGAATAGAGCAGCCACGAGAGAATTCAATATCAACGAAGCTATGGGGAACACTCTCACCAAGACTGGGAGGCAGCGCCATGCGAGTTATGCCACCATTTTTGAAATGATTGTGGATGCGTTTGGAATTGACTGTTTTGCTTCCGTGAGTGTGTTTTAGCACACGCCTAATACAGTGCGCCTTATACAGAAATGGAGCACATAACTGAGACTGCGCCTTATGTGGTGCACCTAAAGGCGCGGAAAATATCTTATTTCTCAGCCTAGATATCGGTTACTTATAGTCCGGTGCGGCTTATATGTGACAAAATAGGTATTTCTTTTAAATTTTAAGTGGGTGCTGCTTATATTTAGGTGCCCTCTATAGTCGGGTAAATATGGGAATTAAAATGCCGCCTCCAAATTTAATTATTCCCCCCACCCCATATGCATGTAAAGCTCCACCCAAAGACTTGGTCTAAAGGTTCAAAACGAAAGTCACCATTGAACCACTTCATACATCAAGTGCACTTGAATGTTGGACAGCTTGAAAACCATCTACAGCAACTTCTCATTGTAAAAATAAGCATGTAAAAGGTGCCTCGAAAGGAACTGGTTCAGAAAGTAGGTCACTAGATATTAGCAATTCTGCACTCTGATTGGCTAATCCACTCCTAGAATATCAGCTCATATCATGACCTCCATGTTGCCACAATATAAAAATGCCTTAACAAATTCTAAACTAAAAGCATTTCATGCTGAAAACATTATTTTTAATAATTTGATTTTTTTCCCCCTCCCGGAAGTGACGCAACAGTATAGCCTACGATAGTTCTGCCGTGAACAGGAA
Source organism: Euristhmus nudiceps (assembly GCA_030068295.1). Taxonomy (NCBI): domain Eukaryota; kingdom Metazoa; phylum Chordata; class Actinopteri; order Siluriformes; family Plotosidae; genus Euristhmus; species Euristhmus nudiceps. Next base: position 25,215,195 of record JAQNCB010000008.1, on the reverse strand, counting down.
GTGATGTCAAGTACTGGTCATGCTAACCAGCTATAAATGCCAGATGAACACTAAATTAATTTTCATTACACACAAATGTTTCAATGAAATGATAAGTGACTTAATCACCTGTTACAAAAATATATAAATAAAAAAATAAATAAAAATAAAAAGTTTAACTTTCTGGAATAATAAAGGGCCTGATAAGATCCTCGCTGTTACCGCAGCAACTAAAAGCGATTCAGGACAGACCGTGAGATTAGCTACCTTCTCTGTGACGTATTGACAACGTTTGAGGTCATGGTCTCCGTCAGGCAGGATTTCGGGCTCCACGATGGGCACGATGCCATTCTAATAAAAACAGACAGAATTATTTCTCTTTTTCATAACTACTTCACATTGTCTGAGGCGTGTGAACTGGAACATGAGGTGTCTCAGAGCGGACCTGCTGGCAGATGCTTGCATAGCGAGCCAGAACATTCGCGTTCTCCATGATGGCCAGCGCTGAAGGAGTGGTCTCGCTGATCTTCAGCACACAACGCCACTTCGCAAAGTCAGCACCGTCCTTCTTATACTGAGCACAGCGTTCCGACAGGCCATCCAACCCTGCATGCACACAACACTGATGCATCAGTCCTGACGTCTTATTATCGACAGAAGACGACAAAAATGTGGCCTGATTTAATATTTTAAATAATTTTTAAATTACAAAAAGCTCTCAAACACTTCAAACTCAAACCAATGGGGTGAACACTTATGCAAACCAAACTATAGCCATATGGTAGAAGTACAACAATAGACCAACTTGTTGACATCATGGTTCATTCAACAGATACACACACACACACACACACACACACACACACACACACACACACACACACACACATAAACGTGCGCACACACACACACACACACACAGACGAGCGCACA
>JAQNCB010000008.1:25022846-25039762 GCA_030068295.1 Euristhmus nudiceps | reverse complement strand
ACCCTAACCACCCAACCACCTAACACCACTCTAACCACCAAATACCATCCTAACCACCTAACACCACCCTAACCACCTAACACCACTCTAACCACCTAACACCACCATAACCACCTAACACCACTCTAACCACAAAATACCACCCTAACCATCTAACACCACCCTAACCACCCAACACCAGTCACTATACAGAGCATCTGAACCTGCAGTTCGTACCTCTGAATGTGGTCTGTGCAGTCATATTAGAGCGACACACCTCCATCGTCACATCCAGACCGTCATCTGAACTTAACTAACACAAACAAATTCGTAATCATTAAAATAATAATAATATAGTACTTAAACTCTCTGTATCTATATTACAATTTATATTTCTAAATATATATATATATATATATATATATATATATATATATATATAAATAAATGTGTCATTATTTTAAAAACAGACTAAAAAATTAAATAAATTTTATCTTGTGTTGATGAACATGTATTCACTTCAGCCGAGGTGGATGTCCCCCACAAATCCCACCCCGAAGCAATTCAGAATCATTCTGATATCACAATGTCTCTAGGAATATTTAATTCAGTATATAATCCTCCTCACCCCCAGAATATATCTGTTAGACGTGATGATTATGAAGGGATGTTGCATTGTGTGTTTATAAGCATGTTACTGAACAGCTATATCTGATTATAGCAGTCTCAATCTAACTGATAGAGATGTGGGCAGTTTTTAATTATTTTATACTTTTCATATATATATATATATATATATATATATATATATGTGTGTGTGTACCCGTGATATTTCCTCGACAGTGTGTGTGCTATCCAGGTGGTGTATTGGAGTGTAGTAGAGGCTGGAAGGTTCTGCAGGTGACTGAGGGTAGTCAGAACCTAAACTGTCCTCATCCGCACAAACACACTGAAAGAAAGCAAGACAGAAAGAAATAAGAGTGTGTATATCCAACTCACACATGCTGACACCATGCTGTAGTACTGCAGATCCATCACTGTCTCCTACATCACATTATATCACTTTATTATATTTCAAGAACTTTAACAGAAATTCTTCTTCCAAATTAGCATTCCAGTATGTGTGTTACATTGAAGGTAGATCATAACCTGAGTTACCCTGAATTGGCCTTTGACCTCTGACTGAGCGTTGGGTAAAGTGAAGTTGTGATTGATGGAGTGGAAGTCGGCGCTGTCCACACTTTCACTCTGTACACCTTCAACACCCACACAGCAGGAATAACCCAAAAAAAAAAACACCTGAGCATCAATATACAACCTGAAAAGACATTACTCCACCTGTCTGTCAGTTTATAACCTGTCTGTCTGTTTACTACCTGTCTGTCTCCACCTTGTCTCTCTCTCTTTCTATAAACTAATGAACAGTGAGATGTTGCTTCACCTGAGAAGCTTCTGAACAGCTGCTCCAGCTTTGTGTCCCTCTGTGCATCCATCAGGGGGCGCTGCTGCTCCTGCACCTCCTCACTATCACTGCTCTCCACCAGTGCTCCTGCCGCAGAGCTCAGTAAGCCCTGCGTCATCCGGGCCACCGCTGCACTCACCTCACCTGCTCAGGTAAGAAAAGTAAAGTGAAAAAGGTATAATATTTATAATAAAAACACTGAGGGGATTCATGCTGATGCTTCAGTCATGAACACATAAAACAAAGAATAGCACTGAATCAAACCAAATAAGATCTGATTATGGTAAGGTCATGTGTACAGGTGGGTTTATATGAGTGATGTTTTATTTCTTGATTAATCTGATGTATTATTGTACTTACTGGTCCAGTTATGCTCCGTGAGTTGGTTCTGTGTTGGCGCCTGTGAAGTGCACGTCCGTGATGACTGACACGACCTGAAATTATAAATAATTCATAGACCATATCATCATAATATACGTGCACATATCTGCAGTAAAACTTAACACCGTGAGTGAAATTAACTCACTCTGCTCCTGCGTGCATGTGTGTGTAGCGAGTAGATGGAGGTCCCACAGCTCTCCAAACCACCGGCTCATCAAGCGTCTGGACACTAAGGTAGGTTGATTCCATCACCTTCGCCTCAGTGCGTTCCAGGCTGCTCTTCGCTTGCTGTATCAGCTCCTGAGACACTTTGAGGTTCAGGATGATGGAGCTGATGTGATTGGAGATGGAATCCGGTGTCACCACAGAGGGAAACTCCTCCATCTCTTCTTCTTCTGAAACAGATACGAATTTGTGCTTGATATGAAATCTAAAAACAAAGTGTGAACTTCAGAATCATCTACATCTTCCTACCAGGCCACACACTCATCCTGAACCGGTGTGAGGTGGCTCCGAGCTCAGTTTACATTTATATGAATATTCTGAGCGGGATGGTGAAATCCCTCCTGATAGAACATGCCTCATTGTCTCCTCAGTATCAATAAACTGTTCTTTTACTGACCTTCTCCACTCCAGCCCGCCAGCCCAGTGCTCCTTACAGTCTCTTCTGAGTACCAAGTATCTCTCATATCAGTGTTCCATCGGTTCAGGCTTGACATGGCCAGCAAGGGACACACTTCCCTCCTCGCCTCTCTCTTACCCAGTTCCTGGCATTAACACAGCAACACTCAGCCAAACTTCACCATGACTTCCCTACAGAACTCGTTTCTCATCATAATAAACACTGATATAATGTTTGACTCGTAGTTTAAATTATTTAACTTGACTATTTAATAACCATGTTACAAAGGAATAATAAAGACTCCACATCTGTACACATCACTGCGTCTGCAATAATCTGTGTGGAGTTTGCATCTTCTCTCCCTGCTCGCATGGGTTTCCTCTGGGTACTCTGGTTTCCGCCCACACTCCAAAAACATACACAGCAAGCTAACTGGTGGTCCCAAATCACCCCTGGGTGTGTTGATTGAGTGTAATTGGATATATGTAAGTGTTAGCCCTGCGATGGCCTGGCGAGATGTTCATGGTGTACCCCACCCTCGCCCAGGGTTGGTTTAGATGGGTGCCAGGCTTGCAGCAATCCCAATTAGGATTAAGTAGCTTAGACAATGACTGAATTTAGCAATATAGAGTTAAAGGTCTTGCTCAAGGACCCGATGGTGGCAGCATGGGGTAACTGGAGCTTGAACCGCCAACCTTCGGTTTTATATCCAGAGATTTCAACACCGAGTCACCCGGACCCCCATTTCCTGTGCTCAACCCATCAAATATTACTTCCACAACACTAAACTTTTATATTTCGTTCGTTTACAGTTCACTTCAATGCCGTTTCCACACCTTACTCTTTTTCATGGTAAAAGAAAAATAAACCAAACGGGATATTTCATTTAGACACAAAATAAAAATAATTCTACATTTTTTTGACACACTGGAGCACCAAAGGTAAGCGGTGACAGTTCAGATCCAGGTGAATTAATACAAATTCTATATTGATTTGTGAAGTTTTATAGGGTGAATTAATCTGAAATGTAGCTCTTTATTAACCTAATTCACCCCAAACCTTTATTACACACCTCACTCATTTACATTTATGGCATTTGGCAGACACCCTTATCCAGAGCGACTTACATTTATTATTTTTATACAATTGAGGAACTGAGCGTGAAGGGTCTTACCTAACAATGGCAGCATGGTGGTACTGTGAGTCGAACCCCAACTTTTAAATCAGAAACCCGGAGCCTTAATGACTTACCCACCACAACCACAAACACCTTCAGGCACACACTTGAGCTGTAACACTGGAACCACTTACCACCTGTATTGTGGCTGTAACGCTCTGGTGTTTGGGTGTGGTTTAAATGGACACGCCCCCAGCATCCGAAAAGGTTGCTTGCTTGATTCTATTCTTCCTACCTATATGCACTTGGTGATTGTTAATCTCTAAAATGTATGCCGGTGATTAATAACATCATGAATAGGATATGTGTTTGTGCTGTGATAAACTCGGAACATATGCCGTGTGACTATTTTCCACCTCTTATTATATCTAGCTGGATGTAGGAAAGGGGTGCTGAAAGATTTTGAGGTATGTGAGGTGAGACGTGTTTGTTTTTATGTGGGAAGGTCACCTTGAGGTCAGAACGGAGTGTGTATCGGAGGTCCTGGAGGCTGCAGGTTCTGTCCTGGGCTCTGGGCTGCAGTCCGTTTACCAGCAGGTCGTGATATGGCTGTGGCACGTCCGGATCTGTGGCAAGAGCCTGACCTGCATCTATGGCCTGCTTTATCAGAGGTGGAGACACGTAACCCCATGGAACTGAATCTACATACACACAAAAAAAAATGAAGTCCAATGATATGCATCTCTCACATTGTGTGTGTGTGTGTGTGTGTGTACCTGTATAAAGCTCCTGTATGAGAGCACAGATGCTGTAGAGATCTGCTTTTCCTGTGCATGATTTCCTCCGGATAACTTCAGGAGCTGCCCAGTTGTAGAGCATTTCTGGGACGGGCGGAGTGGACGAGGGGGTGCAATCACTGCAGCCACAAATACAAACAACTTAATACACACTTCACACTGCACTGCATGCTAAGAGGTAAACAGTACAGAGAGTACATCGCACAAAGACAGGTGGGGTCTTTTCTCCCAGACTTGGCTTGTAATAGCGCTGACCTGGGCACCATAAAGCCGAGACCGGTGACCTTGGCGACCCCTGGGTGTACGACGAGGACGGAGTGAGAGGAGAGAGAGCGCAGCACCAGAGATCGGTGATGCAGGTATAACAGAGCTTCACACACCTGTAGGACCAGGGACAAAACCTCAGACGCCTGCAGGACAGGGAACTCTGCTCTCTGTGATACAAACACACACACACACACACACACACACACACACACACACACACACACACACAGAAAGCCAGTTGATGTCTGTGGTGTAAAAGGAATAAAACACTCAGAGATGTACTGTCAAAGGATAAGAATCAGTGTCAGATGTGTGTGTGTGTGTGTGTGTGTGTGTTACCCGGTGGTACAGTAGAGTGTACAGTGAGCCTATATGAATTCTCTCATACACCAGTTTATTTTGCTGAGAATTATGAGAGGAGCTCACTGCCATCAACTGCAGGAGGTGAGGATGAAATAGTCGACTACAACACACACACACACACACACACACACACACACACACACACACACACATACACAACTATTGTGTTTTCCCTTGATTTAACACAACCATATACTAATTGTACTTTCATGTCTCATGAAATAAAATCAGTTCTTCAAGGTTTAATTTCGACATTGAGACAGGACTGAAAGGGTTAACCCCGGGAACCACTCTCCCGCTGCTTCGATGCTCATCTGGTATTTCACGGTGCAATGTTTCAGTGGAAATGTTGAACCGTCATCACTTTTACCAGGAAAAAAAACAAGTGAGTCATTACCCATAATGCAGCAGGATGCAGTCGGTGCAAAATGAGGTGTGTGCTGTGTTTCTGTGAGTGTTTACCAGCAGAAATCCAGCTCAGTGACCAGCAGGTCACGGTAGTTGTGTTGCTCGGTGTGTGTCTGTGTATCGTCCATCAGCAGCTCCTTTACCGTAACACGGGTTCCTCTCCAGCTGTAGCTGAGCATGATGGGAAGGACAGCAGGCTTTATGACCGGGTCTTTTAAGGGTGTACTCACATGTAAGCGATACAGCCACGAAATAGTGCAACTTTTTTCGTTTGTTTTCGGTCGGCCAAAGAAAATGCGTGCTTTCATCGAAAACCTTCAGTATAGATTATCATTGAGGATCCATGACCCTGCAGTGGCTGTGTGCCATGTATATATTATATATATAGTTTATATAAATATATTCGGTTAACTACAAACTAAAATTTGCTTGTATTTTCGAACTAAAATTTTGCTTGTATTTTCGGCCATTACTGCTTACATGTGAGCCAGGCTTAAAGCTGAACATATGATCATGAATATAAACACCTTCACTCTGAACACATTTATCTCACTATTCCTGCTACTGCTCTAAAAACCTTCTCATGAAGGATATGAATCCTGGATGAACACGAGGTGGTTTTACTTGGTCATTTTGGTGAAGGCTCCACAAGAGAAAAAGTGCAGCGCTTCGTCTTCAGCCTGCAGTAACTCGGAGTCTGATATAAAAGGCACAGAGGCGAGAAATCCGACAGACATCAGGGGCTTCTCCACACACAGCTGTCAGACAACAACAACATAATACCTGTGTTACCATGTGAAACCCATGGCCGATGCTGCATCTTAAGCTTGTTACTGAAAGTAATGCAAATACAAACGGAGCACATAGCGAGTGCACACTGCTTGAAGAAGCACATCTGGATGAAACAGTACAAACATGACAGGAGCACAAAATGAGTGCACATTGCGAATGCACTACACACATCGTGCTATTATAATTATACAATGCAGATTTAACTACTAATAGTAATTAATTAAAGTATTACTTTTAATTACCGTAATAATTAACACACATACCGGTAGTTCATTTTAAATAGGCATCTGGGGGCTGCAAAAATACATCTGGGAACCAAATTTCAGCACAACTGGTCAATTATTAGAGGCTTTAGTGCTACCACAATGGACCCACAGACAGACAGACAGGGGCCGACGGCAATGGGAATATCCCTTCAGCCAAGTATGACTGAGCGAAAAACAAAACAACACACATACAGTACCTACAGGTACCTATTTTTTCCTTTCAGTGACGCTGGATCAGACAGAGATTTATTAATGCTGCGACAACTTACTGTTGTCACTCATTAATCAGTTATGAGTTTTTCGTGAAATGAATAAAGCAGCGTGATGCTGATGTGGATTCGATGTTGACACTTTATATGATTAATAATGACTCAAAACTTTATTCTAGCTGTTAATAATACTGCCTTATTAATCCCTAAATGAAAACCTGATCATCTTTCTGAAATGATCTACTGACTGACTAATGAAAGGGCAATTTCAGAAATACTTTTTATGAACGTAACTCTGTGTTGTGTGCACACAGACATTTCACCTTTCAGATTAAAAACAGCAGCACACTGCAACGACTCATTTTATAATCACTCCATGCTTCCCTTTATTTCCATTTGACGCTGTAACAGTAACAGCTAGAAAGAAAACAAGGTGTTGCCATGGATACTCACCTTTCCATAGCCGAAACACTGGACTGTGTCAGACGTGGACGACTTTGTGGTGAGTTTCTTGTTAAAAACCACATCTGAGACCCTAAACACCAAAACCAACTCACAGCTACATGTCACTGGCCTTTAATTTAGAAACAGGTAACACACATCTGTTTGACTCACGGTCTGAGGAGGTCCAGGGGAGACGGAGATTTCAAAAGACTCTTGGGTGAAGTGGGCGTGATGGGATGTCTCTGTCCGGGTGACTGAGACTCAGACAGACTCCTCATGACAGACATGCAGCTCTTAATGAAACTCACCATCTACATCATTAAAAAACCAACAGAAGTATTAAAATTAATAATCTCATCAAACCTTGAGAGTCAGAAATTAGGCCACACCTCCTAGCTGTCACCAGGTGTGCGAATTCACACAAGATTCAGTGCAGGGTGCTAAACTGGAGGCCATATGCTTCTGCTACCTGTTAGCTATGCTAGCCTCGGGGTTTCAAAGCAAAACTCAGACTGTGATTAGAACCACTCCTTCGCTTCTTATTCCTTCCAAAGCCACGCCCCCCAAATCGCAGACAAATAAGTTACCTAGACGTGAATAGGGTAAGACGTGGAGACTCCTGAACTGATGGGTGATGTAACTGAAAAACACATTCTTCTAAAGATGATGGTGGTGCATGTAATATCTATCTATCTATCTATAAAAGCTATAGTCCAGTGCGGACCGTTGGCGTCTTCCCATGCCTAGCCTGATAATGCAGGCTTTCATCGAGAGACTAAAGACAGATACCTTGAGGAGCGCAACTCCGCATCAGCATGTAATATATTCAGGGTAATACCCCCCCAGCCACCACCCTGAGTACCCCCATGTCCAACACCCCAGGTGTAAACACACTATTTGGCTTTTTTCTGGAGAGAGTAGACGTGTGGCAGTGCTGTTACACACCTTATCGCTGTGCTCCTGGGCTCCAATTTTAGCCCAGTCTCTCGGCGTCCTGTCCTGATCATCGTGGAGTCGCAGATCTCCTCCTCCTTCCAGCAGCTCACTGAGCAGCACCGTGTTACAGGAGAACACAGCAGCATGCACCGGAGTGCTCCTGTTATCACAGCGACTACAGAAAGGACAGCATACAAGACTCAACTGAGAAGTCAAACACTCTGATTTCTCTTTTACACACACAGGAACAACAGAATGCATGATGGGATATAATCAACACTTCAAGAAACAAAACAGAGTAATGTGATCGTACTGGTTGGGGTCGGCTCCATAGTGAAGAAGCAGCTTGGCCATGGCGGTGAAGCCCAGGAGAGACGTGCAGAAAAGAGGTGATTGGCCCAGGTCATTCACACAGTCCACATCCACACCTGAACAGAGAAAACACAAAATGATCAAACATGCCACAGTCCTGAGGACATCTCAACGTACACAGTGTATTCAAGCTGAAACACACCATCACACACAAACACCACTGACTCAAAATCAAAAATGTGTTCCAGACCAAAATAAATAATAAAATCACACAAGCTTAACAAAAAGGTTTAACACAAACTGTTGAAAGATCATTTCACTGTGATATAATGTGTGTATGGTAAATACAGGCTTCTATTTCTTCTTGTATAAGAACCTCTCGGTCTTTTACCTTGTTTGAGGAGTTTCTCTGCTTTCTGCAGGTTTCTTTGCCGAGTGAAATGGTGCAGTTGAGCCACCTCACCTCCGGATCTGACGATGCCCAAGTGTATAGGAAAGGGCATGATGGGTAAATGGGACATCTTCACTGTACCAAGAACAATTAATCACCGATCTCCTTCACTACACACTCGTCCACGTCGTTATTAACTCACACAGACTTCTACCATTAATGTGTTTATTGAAAACCATATTAATATATTAATTCGTTCAGTTTTTGAACCACTTAATCCTAATTAGGGTGGCGGGGAGCCTGGCACCCATCTGCCGACTATAGGGGAGGGCGGGGTACACCCTGGACAGCTCACCCCCATCGCAGGGCCTACACTCACATATCCATTCACACTCACATTCACACCCATGGGTGATTTGGAACTACTGTGCATGTTTTTGGACTGTGGAAAGAAACCGGAGTACCCAGAGGATACACACGCAAACACGGGGAGAACGCGCAGGCTGGGAATCGAACCCAGTCCTTCTTGCACTACACCACTGCGCCGCCCATATTAATGTAATGAATATAAAATAATATTAAATAATAAATAATATCAATTTGGTAAACTATCAGGGTTTTTTTCTAAATTCTTTTCAGTATTTTTGTATATATCCAACATATCATTCATTCATTTTCCAAACCGCATATTCCTGAATAGGGTCGCGGGGAGGCTGGCGCCCATCTCAGCCAACTCTGGGCGAGAGTACACCCTGGACAGATTTCTGGGCCATCGCAGGGCAGAAACACGCTGACGGCTGTGCAGCTACTCTTGATGAAAGTCAGCAATGGTTCTTTTACATCCCTCTCACCACAGACAGTGAGAGACATGGCCGGCCTTTGATAACCCAGTTGGCGGCACTGGGGGGACATCCAATATATTTTAAACACAACTCTGGTTTATTATACTTTATAGTAAACCACATTGTGTATAGAAGCTGTGATGAAGAGAGCATTTTCCCCTACATCGTTCAGACTTGTAATTTCGAGCTACTGGATGTTTTAATACAATAAAATCATTCTTCCCACCAAAACATATTGAAAGTAATTCCACTATAAATCAGTTTAATTAAGATTGAATTAAATTCCATTGTTTGTTGATAGAGAGTAGATGAATCGCGCGCAGGTTAAAACAGGAGAATTAGCCACCATGCTAATGTTAGCATAATTGCTTCATATATAAACTACAATCTGACAAGACAGTCAGACTGGTTTACTGGTTTTAAAAACTGTTTACACAAAAGGAGAAACAACTAGTAATGTACTTATTTCATAGAAAGGTACTTAGATATGTGGCTACTACTTTAGAGTCCTAACTCACCTCACTAACAGGGTAAAAGAAAATTATTTGAATTTTCACCGTCACGCTTGGGGGGGGGGGGGTCGACCGGAAGTAGCTCTGACGATCGATGATGTAATAGTGTTTTTAATTTTGTTTTTCCATTTATTTAATGTACTTTTTAAAAAGCGTCATTTTATTTGACAGTTTAATTTTTATTTATTTTCTGTTACAATATTGCAGCAAAACTGTTTCAACAAGCCAATGCCTCCACACTTGCTGGTCCTATAACTAATTCTTCAAGTGCGTATTTTAGATTGTTCTTTACTCACTGCGTAATGTGAATTATTATGGTCATTATAAAAAATAATAGCACTGAATAAAAAATTTCGGCTCCAATAATGACCTATGCAAAATGGAAGCTGGATTGACGCAATCAGGCACCACCGCCCAATCAGATAAATTCACAAAAATTGAACTTGCAGCTCAGCCAATCACAGTTATGAAGGCGTGGTCTGCTGGAACTATGGAGTGTGTTTGGGGGAAGAGGGGGGTGGGCATTTCACCGACCACTGTTTGTATAGGAAGTGATGTGGTAACTTTTTGAACAGATTTGTTAGCTCGCAGGCTAACAAGAGAAGAAAAGGTAGAAAAGAAACCAGTGACGAGATGAGCTCCGGAGAGAACCAAGCGGTGTTCGTGCACTCAGGGAGAAGCTGGTATTGCTGACAGGTTGAGTTCGGATGTTACTAACATGTTAGCGCGGAGTTAGCCGGATAACGCTAGCTGAGGGAGTTGTTTGAAGCGCCATGGTGTTCACGAGTGCCGGTGTGTCGGAGTCGCTGCAGTGGCTGAGTCTGATGACGCTGTTCCTCGCCTCTATCGTGACTTTAGGCATCTATTTAGTGCAATATTTCGGCGTTCTCCGGAGCGGGTCACAGGCCGGAAGAGAGGAGAGTGCAGAGGCGGACCGGCTGCTGAACTGGGTGCTGGAGCTGAAGAGTTGGAGGACGGAGTGGAGGAGAGCCTGGATCCGAGCCCTGAACGAGCACTGCTGCAGTACACAGGTCTGCACGCGTGCATGTGTATGGTGTCATACGTGTCAAAAAGTTAATCCGAGTTTGCACAAGTGTTTAATTTAGGTTTCATACAAATAACTACAGTATAAAGCGAATTAAAATGTCACTAATTGTTCACATTACTCTTTCAAACTCTGAAAGTGCAGTGATGTTTATTCGACACAGGCAGGTCCTCACATGACCACACACTCTCTAAAAACAATAACAACCCCTGTCTGACATCAACCCCATGTTAAAGTACCCCATGCTCTTCTTCAGCCGGGATTAGAAATGCATAAACGCGGTATCAATGTTTCATTTTAACTTAAATCAGTAGTGAACTGAGGTGGTTATGCATGTTTATCGCACATATTTATCTTTACCATGGTGGGGTTTGGAATTTGCTCGTTTGTTTGTTTGTTTGTTATTTTGCTATTAATATTTTAGACATGCTGTGTGGATATTTCTGTTAGAATGCACAAACCCAAGTGAAATCTAACCCTCGAAAGGTCTTTCCATCCCTGTGTTCTTGCAAGGGTGCACAAACTTTTGCACTTTGATATTTCAGCATTAGGGATTGGGTTTGTGGAGAGTCATGTCAGGACCTGAACACATCTCATAAATAAACACACCTTTATACTGAATTAATGTGGCATTGCTGACACATGTGGGGGAACAGGAAAACATTTTTGGAAAATGTCCATAAATATGCTTACAGTGTTCAGATTTTCCTTTTTCTTTCCTAAAGATGATGCAGTTTATGACATTTGCAAGGGTGAGTCAGACAAACATGAGGGTCAGAATTCCACCCCTCCTCCCCCCCCTTCTTTTTTTTGAACTCTGTGTCATGACGGAACATTCTGGGTGGAAATTGTGGAATAATGGTGTCAGTGACGAATGAATATGTACAGTGCAGCACTGAATCAATTGTATGAGAAGTGATTAAACACAGTGTTAATGAATGGAAAAGTGGACAGTACATACTGTGTGTGTGTGTGTGTGAAACGAACAGGAAGCTGTTTTACTGCATTCATGTAATAAACACACCAGAATTGTGTTTGTGTGTGTGTGTGTGTGTGTGTGTGTGTGCTAGGAAGCGATCCAGTTGGTGTTTGAGGAGGATGGTGTTCAGTCATCAGAACTGAGTGTCCAGTGCATCTCCAGCTTTAACACCTCACCTGGACGGAAGGTGTGTGTTCTGTTGGAGTTTCAGCACATCACACCGTTTTGCAGCTTGAAAACCTGCAGCACGCGTTCTCTAACACTTTTTATAAACACAACGAACCAGCACTGGTGCTTCTAGTTCTAGTTCTTCTTGGTGCTGATTCCCCCCCCCCAACACACACACACACACACACACACACGCGCGTTTCTCCAAAATTTTAGTTGTGTCCAGTTCCCACCCATCAGGTATTGCCTTCCCCATCACGACCACCACCGACCAGAGAGGGGCGAAAGCGTGCACATGCCCCCTCCGTGACATGCGATGCTAGCCACCTGCCTCTTTTTCGAACCGTGGCACTGTGTGTATTTTGGGGGTAGTCTATCACACTTGGAGGGAAAGTGCTGCCTTACCCCTCGTACAAATAAACTCACAGATACCCGTGATTGGCTGGCAATCGCTGTGGTTACATGAAAGTGAGCATGTGCCGTTCCTCCTTCCCGTGAGAGCTCGGCCAATGAGCTCCCATAGACTATCAGCCATGAACGCTTGGTGCTGATTTTGAACAGGTTCTTAAACCTTTAAGATCCTACAAAAGAGATGCAGGAGCTAGTACAGGTACATGAGATAAAATTAGCACTAATGATTAAGTAGGTGTTATTGTTTTGTTTTTAATTCTGTAACCCCGCCCCCACCTTAAACCATGTTGTTGAAGCTCCTCATCAGGAGTCCTGTGTAAACACAACATAAATGTTCAGAAATCAGTCCATGTTCCAAACAGGTTCTTTCCGACTGTTGTTACATTTGTACTGATGTCATGGCTTTTAAGCGTTTTAGATATTAGTTAGTTTACTTCCAGGGAATAAGAAATAAAAAGAGATTACTAACCCTTCACAGATATGTGTGGTTCAGTGAATGTGTAAAGAGGAAACAACTAGATCCTTGTTTAAAACGGCCTCTGCGTCCACCCTGACGAGTGGCGAGCTGACAAGTGACCGTGTCATTTCCTGCGCATGTCCTCGACCCAGATTCTGGCATCCAAAATTTTAAAATCAGTTTCTTTCCTTTGGTGTTACACTGTGATGTAATAAAATGACAAACCTGTGTCTGGTTCCAGAGAATTCGCATCAGACCCCCTCTATTCAGTTCCTCTCAGGGTTTCATCTCTGTTTTGCAGAATTCACACACACTTCCTTTAAATCCTAGCAGCATGGTGGTACACGTATGAGGTGGCCCGGGAAAGTTGTGAAGGCCACGCCCACTTGAGATAATGATAGCAGTATCAATTACCCGTCTCGCTAATATGAACATGACGCTGACTCTCTAACTCTGAGCAAAAAGAGTCCATCAAAAGATGCTTTGTGTGTGTGTGTGTGTGTGTGTGTGTGTGTGTGTGTGTGTGTGTCAGGATGTGCAGTGTGAAGTGATCGGAAACAAACTCCAATTTTCTGTCAGTGCTCGTCCAATCACTGGCCCAACACACACTCCTCTGAGATACAGCGTAAATATCTCACCTCTACAACTGCAGGTACGAGTATACACACACACAGACACACACTTTTTAACTCCCAGTTAATCTGTTAGTGTTCCAGGTAGGTTTGTTTATTAAAGCAAATACATACAGTAGCCCTGCCCCCTTGCTGCCTTCTCTTCACTGTCTATTCATTTTCTTTTACTGCGGTCATGTGACATATTGTACATACTCCCTAGTCTCCATTCCCTACTACTTGTCCCCTACTCTCTATTCCCTACTCCCTCTCGCCTACTCTGTAGAATCACTCAGAAGTGCACTGATATATATATAGAACATAGTGAGTGTTGATAACTGCTTTGTTTATTGTTTAAATACCATCACAAACACTTCACAGTGGGCCTGTCTTAAACCATGGCTTGTTGTGGGCGTGTACCAAGCCACATGACTCAAAGTGGGCATGTCCCAGAGATTATCATGCAGCTTTAATAACTGTACTCATCATTATCATCGATTCAGAAATAACAATAAGTTCCAGTGCTGAACATCTGGATTAATGTGCAGATGTGTTTTGTAGTGAGGGAACCAGCAGAGCTTCTAGTTTTGATGTGATTTCTCCCAAACACACTAGGTGCTAGAGGACGTGAATACTCATGCTCACAACAGTCTCTCTCCTTCTTTCTCTCTCTCTTTCTCTCTCTTCCCTCTCTCTCTCTCTTACTGAGCATATACACATAGCCTTTTTATTTTAACAAAAACTAAAGAGCATGGCATTTTCTAACATTGTGTGTGTTTACCCAGCTGGCCCTGCAGATGACAGAGGTAAATGGAGACGTTCAGATTACATGTGCACTGGAACAGTTGGGCCTCACACACCTGCAGCTCACGCCCAGTTACACACAGGTGCACTTTCTCGCACGCACCCACAAAGTAAATTATGACAGTTACACACATGTTGAAAATGAGTGTGTGTTTAGTTGATACTCTTGTAAAGACATGTCTATGCATATTTTGGCTTCTGGGTAATATTTGAAAATGTGTGTGTATAGGGAGCATCGGTGTGTGTGAGTGAAGCAGCAGTGAAGCGCAGGCTGCAGCAGGTTCTGTGCGAAACTCGTGCCCGTGTAACTCTAAGCAGCCGGACTGCGCGACCTGCAGAGGTACATCATCTTTATCACCTCCTACTACCAATTACATGAGATCTTAACGAGCCTTATTTATCCTGTTGGTTATGAGGAAGTATTTATACATTTTTAATATGAGTGTTTCTATACATCAGAAGAGTAACTAAAGTAAACCTTGAACTATGGACTTCAGATGATGTAATAGAGATTTAAATGTTCATAATGTTTAAAGCTTATCAGATGTCCTTATCCAGAGAGACTCATAGAAGAGCTTTAGAGGCTTAATCCCAAACACATCCTCATATTAGCTCACGAGATCAGGAACTAAGAGTACCATCCTGAACTGTCAGTGAAAACCTGTCACTTTATTGGCTTAAATTAAAGAAGTGCGTAAACTGCCACGCATCCTCCCGCATCGTACCAACGAGTTCAGGACGAATTCACGAACAGTTTGCATATATTTCACGACCCGTTCGCGAAATTTTGTCGTGACCAAAATTTTGAACATTTCAAAATGCTCTTCCTGACATGGCACGCAGTCACGACGGGTTGACGCACACTTCACGCCGGTTTACGACTAGTTTGCGCATTGGCACGACTCGAATCGTGCTAATGCGTGCCACAAAATCGTGCAAGTGTCAGTGCCCCTATACAATTGTGGAGCAAAAAGGCGGATTGGTTTGTAACACAATTGTCTGAGAACAGGGTTGCCAGATTAACCAGAATAAT
Organism: Euristhmus nudiceps; assembly: GCA_030068295.1. Lineage (NCBI taxonomy): Eukaryota > Metazoa > Chordata > Actinopteri > Siluriformes > Plotosidae > Euristhmus > Euristhmus nudiceps. Next base: position 25,024,154 of record JAQNCB010000008.1, on the reverse strand, counting down.
TTCTACAGCTTTCGTATAAAACTCAAACCCATGTTTACACAGTTAAAACATACTTCCATTTTTATTATCATTATAAAGATTAGAATTTCTGCGAAATGTTAGGGCAGTGTTTTTTTTTTTTATTATTATTATTTATTTATTTATTTATTTATTTTTGTTGTTGTTTGGATTTTTTTTTTGGTTTTTAGAAAGTTAATCTGGAACTTTTACTAACCTTATTTATTTTAATATTTCTAATAAGTTTGTATTTATTTATTAAACTTCTATTAATACTTTTAATAAACTTCATTTAATATTTGGCTCATTTTAAGCTTTTTATTTATGAAATAATGAATAGTTTTTATCTCTGAAAGTTCACCAAATTTGCTCAAAATCCATAAAAAGTGTTTTGAATAAGAAACAATGAAAAGGACATTATTTATCTGTGTGTGTGTTTTATTTCCTGTCTCACAGGAAGCGAGGAACAGGATTTCGGAGGTCTCCTCTCCCCCCAAACCCCCTCGTGCTCATCAGTGGAAACTTTTAGTGAAGAACATCCAGGTCATGTACAGCCAGGAGAACGGAGCTGCAGGTTTCACAAACACACAGATAAAAACATCCTTTCGTAGTTTCCTATTCCCAAAATCATTTATTGGTTTCTGAGTGAAGTCTCAGAGAAGATATTAATGATTAATAAACATGTATTATTGATCTGTGATGTTTATTTGAATGTTTCAGGCTGTAATTAAGAATGTGTGTGTGTGAACAGGCAGTGTAAGTCCTCAGTGTGTTCTGCAGTTGGATGATCCTCCTCAGAAGCTTTGCAGTTCGGTGCTGAATAACGGGAGTGATCCGGTGTGGGATCAGTCCTTTATCTTGTGAGTACCTCACATTTCACTTAAAGGGCGCAGTCACTGTTCCCAGAATCCATTGAGTATGTTGTTCTTGTTTATGTACATGCCAGTTTGCACTACTCTGATCCCCCTGTATCGCCAACCTTTTCTTCATCTGTGTGTAATACACCACGGTCTGAACACACATCGGATATTATTTCCTGTCCTTGGGCGCCGCCTGTGAGACACCGAGACCAGTTCTGATCCGTAACACTGGAATAACTGGACGTTCCAAAACAGAACAGATTGTACAAAAGAGTACAAAAAAGAAAAAAAAAACTGCTTTGATAAAATATCTTCGGTTTCGGCTTCCAGTTTATGATGTGTGGTTAATGATATCACTTCCCTTTTGAAAAAGCTTTTTTTTTTGTGTGTGTGTGTGTGTGTGTGTGTGTGTGTGTGTGTGTGTGTGTGTGTGTGTGTGTGTGTGTGTGTG
>JAQNCB010000008.1:24937559-24942559 GCA_030068295.1 Euristhmus nudiceps | reverse complement strand
TTATGGGGTCAAGATGATGGAGAAGGTGCTTCTGAGCAGGGACTGGGTAGGAAGGATTATGGAGCAATGAGCATGGATTAAGGAGACAGTGGAGAGTAGAGATTAGTGATTAAAGTACTGGAAGTCCGGGAAATTAGGGAAAGGGAATTCTGGATTAGTGTCATGCTGCGGCCGGCGAGATGTGTCGATACCGCGGTGATTCCTCTTACACCCCATACACAAGACCCGGATCCAAATAACGCCAAGAGGAGAACGGATGCAGAACGAGACTTTATTTTCAAAGTCCAAAAACACAAGAACAATTCTTAACTAAGATTAAAAATAAAGATACCTCACTCTCCACTTGGAACTCTAAAGAAACGAACCGGGAAGAAATGAGGCATGCACTCACACACAGGAACTAAACAGAATAACGCAATGATCCTGCAAAGAACAGAGTGTACGGGGCGCTTTAAATACACAGACACTGATTAACAGAACAGAATTCAGCTGAGACCGATGTCCTGCCACCATGCATGCGTGGCTGCATCTGAATGGAAGGAGTCCGTGGGGAAATGGAGCCCCCAGGTGGCGGAATCGCGCAGTGACATGACAGATTAGGGAGCATATTGGGAGGATTGGGGAGTAAGTGCTGTATGATAAAGTCTGATGAGAAATGTTTATGATGATTATTTATTTATTGTTTTATTTGTAGGAACTTGAGAAGAAACTGGAGGCTCAGGGAGATTACGAGGAGATAAAAAGGGAACTATGGTAAGATAAAAGCATAGTCACCTGGGTTTACACCAGAATGCATAAAACACACCAAGTTTCAGTTTAATGGTTTTATACATTGTGTGATTCTGTAAATAAAGGCACCAAACTGGTGAAAACAAGGTACAGAATCTGTCTGGTTTCCTTATAGATGTCTTTTAGAGATATTCCACATGTACTGTACTTTGCAGTTCTGATGGAAGTTCAGAAGTTTGTAGGACTTTAGAAGTCTGTAACGCTTGGTTTGGTTTCAGTATTAAGACAGCGATGTGGGTTATCGAGTCTCAGATCTGTAATGCGCTTATTAACCCCATTAGCGTGAGCTGTGATTTATGTGATTAAATCTTGACTCTAGGACTTGATTTAAGGCTTTTAACATGGATAAAGTTGGCCGGTGGTGAATGTGGGCCGTTGTTCAGCTGCGGTACTGCATTTAAACCTGTCCTGATGGCCTGCTGGGACACATTCCACTGTAATGGAGGGAAATGTTTGGGGGTGAAATGAACTCATTTAACTGCATGAACCTGATGAAACTTGATGTGTTTTACTTTCATAACCATTTAATGCTCGAAAAATGAGATCATATTGAGATTTATATCGTCTCTGCAGTCAAACATCATGAGTTTGTAGAACATGCACTTATTTCCTGTAATAACAGCCAAATTATATTTAATGATAGAACACTTACGGTGTATAATAACCTTTGAAACTGTTCTGGTTCAGGTACCTCCGTAATAAAGAGGGGTGAGATGTGAGCTTCAACGTGAACAGTGTTCTGTATGTTTATGCGTTTAGTCTGACTCGTACATGTTTTCCCTGCTGCATGTTAACTTGTGACGTTCTCTCATCACTAGTGTCCTCAGATCCCTGGACCTCGGATCCTCAGAGTGTCCTGAAGAAAAGGTGCGGCTTTCAAACTTTACTAGTCTTTCAGGAAGCGCATTTGTTTGATTTACATTTAATCATCTTTTATTTCCTTTATCTTTGATCCCAGGAGGCAGAGAACTCATTCTCAGGAGTTTTCATAAAAATAATCTCGATGTGTTTTTTTTCTCAGGATTCCCCAAGACAGCATGATGCATCACTTTCCGGGCTGGAGGACAGCAGCCAGGACAGAGACAACATCCAGACTCAGGCGATTAACACCGACCTCGCTGGTGAGCGTTCCAGTGTTTGGATAAAATGCAACAAAACATTTATTACATTTTAAAAAGAGCTAAATGAACTCTTAGGAAACTGTGACCATATATGGAAAACAGGAAATAGGAACTGTTGCAGTAGGAGTGAGAGTTAATGAGGACAGGAAGTAACGACCATAAAAGGAAAGTGGATGATAAATGGCCAGTGAAGAGTGAACAGGATAAAATCAGTGGACCATGGACACTTTAGTAGGTCACTTTATGCTCTGCAGCGACACAATCTTTATCTAGGTGTGTTTGTGTGGCACAAGGGGGGAGGAAATGTCAGGTCGGTACACACCTCTGGGTTTGTCCATGGAAACACTGCTTCTCCTGTAGGTTATAAATCTGATTTTAAATCTAATTTTAGTGTTTTATCTCTCACCTGAATTTTATTCTAATCTCTCTGTTTACATATATTATTCAGTTCTGTTTATTATTATTACTATTATTATTATTATTATTATATATTTTCAGGGTTTTATCCTCTCTAGCATTTAATAGTTTCATTCCGTTTTCTGCAGAGAGTCATCATCCTGCCTCACCCTCGTATACGCCTTCTCAACCTGGCCATGCCCACTTACAGACTCCACCCCTTTCTCAAGTCCTCCTGAAAAGTGACGTTCCACCTGAGTCATCCGGCTCCTCCTTTTCTTCCGATTTGTTCAGGTGTAGTTTTAGCGCTGCTTTCCCTCCACTCTCCAAGAAATCCCCCGCTAACTCGGTTCTCCAGCGGACGCTGAGGCAGAACCTCTACACTGCAGACGTGCACGCGGAGGAGGAAGTGGACACCGCTGAAATTGCACGGCAGGTGAAGGAGCAGTTGATGAAGCACAACATCGGGCAGCGTGTGTTTGGACAGTACGTGCTCGGGTTATCTCAGGGTTCCGTCAGCGAGATCCTCGCTCGCCCCAAACCCTGGAACAAACTCACCGTCCGTGGAAAGGAACCCTTCCACAAGATGAGGCACTTCCTGTCTGATGAGCAGAACATTCTTACGCTGAGGAGCATTCAGGGACGACAGAGAGGTAATAAACAATCATTAACATTACTGAGGGCCTGGAGCCCATGGGAGCTAATTAGCGGAGCTTTCCATACGCTACTTAGCTGAGGAATGGCATACGCTCACTTCCCTGTCACTCACAGCGATCGCCAGCCAATCATGGGTGTCTGTGAGCTCATTCGTATGAGGGGGCGGATAGCGCTTTACCTCCGGCTTGCATCGCATGTCACGAAGGGGGCGTGTGCATACTTTAGCCCCTCCCTTGTTGGTGGTGGTCGAGTGATAGGGAAGGCAATACTTGATGGGTGGAAATTGGATATGACTAAATTAGGAGGAAAAATGAGGGAGGAAAAAAACATTACTGAGATCATTCAGAGATTTCTAATAACAAATTCCACTGCGGAATGTTTCCGATTAAATTCATCTCAGAAATCCAGTCGTGGTATATTTTTAACACCCATTAATAGGTGAATCTGTCATCTAATCAGCTCTTATTTCTTTATATGGATTTAAAGACATTCTTTCTCTAGCCCCCACCCCTCATATCAAACTGATCTACTGAAGAATATCCATAAAATAAATATAATATGGTGGCGTTTTAATGTTCTGTCTGTCTGTCTCTGTCTGTCCCTCTTTCTATCTCCTTTTGTCCTTCTCTGTTTCTCTTGCTCTCTCTCTTCCTGTCTCGGTCCATCTCTCTCTCTCTCTCTCTCTCTCTCTCTCTCTCTCTCTCTCTCTCTCTCTCTCTCTCTCTCTCTCTCTCTCTCTCTCAGGTAATATCACCAGTAGACTCCGTGTTCCTGAAAGCAGCTTGGACGAGTCCCTCAGGTCCATCTTGGATCAGAATAAAAGGGAGCCGCAGGGACACAAAAGTGAGTTGAGTGCATGACCTCTGAGTCTGTGTTGTCACTTCCTGTTTGTTTTATGAATTTTACTGAGAAGGCAGCAGGGCGATGCTTGAAACTCTGAGCTGTTTTTTTTTCTGCAGCAGAAGGTGTCAACTCGTCTTTATCGCTGTCCTCGGATGACAACCTTCCCTCCATCCTAGATGTCCAACAGATGGCGCCCAGTCCCACGATGACCTCGGACCTTTCAAATTTGGGCTCCAAATTACTTGGTTCTCCCCTTTCTGTGCTGCCTTACCCAAACACGTCCACGTCTCCTGTGAGAGAGTCCTGGAGAGATCAGTGGTGGAGCGCGATACATTCCAAACAGCACGAGAACACACACACTCGGGAGGACACAAAGGTATGAGAGATTTATGGCCACTTTAGGACTTTGGGGATGTAGGGGCTTTGGTATAAGGTACACAGGGAACAGATCGCGCTGGCAGAGGTTTAAGACTTTGTGGATGTTGAAAGTTTACTAAAAGCTTTGGATTATATTTTTATATGATTTAGAAATGACAGTAAAACTTTTCATCATCTGAGTTTCCACATTGACCCGTCCACCTGTTCTCCTCAGCCGGGTAGCGTGGTATCTGAGATTCCAGTTTCCTCGCAGGATTACTTTAATGACCAGACAAACACAGAGTCTCCAATTCCGAGAACTATAGAACAACCCCTACAGATGCCCAACACGGTCGAGACGCCTCGCAGCAGCCCGTTGCTTCCGTCCTCTTCTTCTTCCTGTTCTTCCTCCTCGCTGCACATGAAGCAAACGAAAGCTACAATGGTGCCGCTAACATCCGAGCAGTACGAAAGATTCATGTACCAGGATGTGGATACGGTGGAGCTCACGCAGCAGGTCAAGGAGAAACTCGCCAAGAATGGCATCTGCCAAAAAGTGTTCGGGGAAAAGGTACAATATACAGTGGAAACAAACACACGGGCCATGCCCCTTAATTAAAACTGACACGCTCTGCACAGTTGTTGATGTGGATGTTGTGAAATGATATCCAATACACTATCATCGATCATCACCAGTTTTGGTATCCATCCTGGGACTGAATTGTGGATTGATGATTATTGTGCGTCTTCCCGAATCTGAAGGCTGTGTGTGTGTGTGTGTGTGTGTGTGTGTGTGTGTGTGTGTGTGTGTGTGTGTGTGTGTGTGTGTGTGTGTGT
>JAQNCB010000008.1:24896042-24906579 GCA_030068295.1 Euristhmus nudiceps | reverse complement strand
GTGTGTGTGTGTGTGTGTGTGTGTGTGTGTGTGTGTGTGTGTGTGTGTGTGTGTGTGTGTGTGTGTGTATGTATGTGGGTATGTGTGTATGTGTATGTATATGTATATTTGCTGAACTTCAATGTTTATTTTTCTGAAGTTAAAAATACAAATGCAGGACACAATAGAGAACCCAAAATAAACAAAATTATTTCATAAGTCGGTATAATTAGACCACACCCCGAAACTGTGTGAAAGAGAGAGAGGTGTTTTCCCCTCGTACTCCGCCCCATTCGCTCATCACTTCCTCTTCACTCTCTAATCACATAATTTAAATTTTAAGATTTTTTTCTTTTCCTTGTCAATGTTTCTTTTTTATCATTATTATTATTATTATTATTATTATTATTATTATTATTAATATTGTCAGTATTATTTCTCTCTCCTGAATATTTTATTGAGTGATTTAATTTTCTTACTTTTGTTTGATGTCCATCACCACATCATTTGTCACTCTCTCCATCCTCCTTATCTATCTCTTTCTCCTTTCATTTTTTTTTTTCATACTTTCCCCTCTCTCTCTTTTCCAAACTTTTTGCTGCTTGTCCTTTTGCCCCACCCCTTTCGCTCACTCGGGGCGTGTCCTGGTGTCCCTTGGAGAAAGAGAGGGATGAGGAGAGAGAGAGGGAGAGGGAAAGAGGAGAGAAGGTGCAGGGCAGGAGAGAGAGTCATGGAGAGATGCTGCTGCGAGATCTGAAGGGTATTTTTACACACTCGTGGGAGATCGCATCTCCGACTGAAGGTAACCGGTGAGGTCGCGGTCATGCCCCTTTCACTTCATACCGCACTCCTGAGTGCTCTTTTACTTAACATGACTAAACAGAACACCGCTATCTCACTTTCCCAAAGTCGCTACACTACAGCAGGGACCGGGGAAGGATCTGTGAGTTCACGGTTCTGCTGCGACCCTCACAGAGATTTTGGGAAACTGAGAGGAAGTGGCGGGTCCTGATTTCCTGTGTGGAGTGTGTGAAACTGGCTGGATTCACATCTGTACTTCTGTAATGATGGATTGTTTGATGCGCAGCAGCTAAAACTGTAGAGAAGCTTCAGGAGGATCTAAGATGCAGCAGCTCGTTACTGAGAGAAACACAAACGCTGACCCGCCGTTATTGAGGACTAATCAAACAATATGGAGGGGTGGGGTTGGGGGGCTTTTTCACTTTTAGCTGCTGATCATCAGCGTGTACTCTCTCAGCTCTTTGTGTGCGCGCGTTTGTGTAATTGTCTAATAACACATGTCATGTGTCGTTCCGTTCATTTGTGTCTTTGCATCCCGTCGTCATGTTTTTGATGGACAGCTCTGGTTTCCAGACTCAGAGGTGGGTGTGTGTAAGAAATAAATTTTATAGAGTTTGAGGAAAATATAAGTTGTGTGTGTGTGTGTGTGTGTGTGTGTGTGTGTGTGTGTGTGTGTGCACGCACTTGTATCTAATCTATGTGTTATGCTCCTGCTGTAGATGAATTTCTGACTGAATTTATTTATAGTAATCATAATTTGTGGGGTCAAAGGACAAACACACCAACATGCTGCCTGCTTTTGAATAATTGTGTCTGTGTGTCACAGAGAGTCACGAGACGAAGTCCCACAGTCCGTCGTTTGTTCGTCAGTCCAGTGTAGAGACGGATCAAGTGTCCAGAGAGTTTGTAGATTTCCTGAAGAGTCTGAAACCAGGACGAGAAATTCACAAACAGAGCCGCGCCTTCGTGGAGAGTATGGGGAATAAAAAGGTATATTTGCGCCGAACGGTAGCCAGCAGGGTTTCCCCTTTTATCTTGGTAACATCTGAGAAATTTCGCACAGGTTCTGATGAATAGTTTTGCTAGTTACGAATCAGAGAGATGATTGTGGAGTTGTTAAAATTAAATTATTAGATGATTAGGGTTCGGGCCGCCAGATGAACCTGCCCATGGTGTGTGTGCGGTGTCAATGTTTCAGGACCTCGGTGCTGACGAGCTCTCAGAGTGTGTGCAGGATTTCTACCAGAACATGTCTGACCGTCTCCTCACACACTTCAAAGGTAAATGATGACTCCAGATGTTCACAAAACATTTGGAAAATTCCTAGACCAGAGAGAGTAATATGTGTGTTATGAGGACAGTGGTGGCTTAATGGTTAAGGCAATGGGTTACTGATCAAAGGTCAGCGGTTCAATCACCACTGGCGGGTCCTTGAGCAAGGCCCTTAACCCTCAGTTGTTCAGATGTATAAAAAATAATACTTGTAAGTCGGTGTGGATAAGAGCGTCTGCCAAAGTTGTAAATATAAATGTTCTCCATTTTTAGGTTCCTCTGAGAAGGTGGAGCGAGTGATGGACCAGGTGGAGAAGTACATCATGACACGTCTCTATAAGAGTGTGTTCTGTCCTGAGACCACCGATGATGAGAAGAAAGATCTTGCTACGCAGCACAGGATCCGGTAAGAGCAGTCACATGCACACACACACACACACACACACACACACACACACATATGCATGCACGCACGCACGCACGCGCACATACACACAATCAGGATCAGTGTGTGTCACTTTGTCCAAAATACACTTCCAAAAACACTACATACACACTTCCTGTTCAGAGTCAGGGATTAAAACTGTAATATACACACAGGGTGCTGAGGAGGATTATGATGATGATGAAGGTGTTTGGTTTTCAGGGCGTTACACTGGGTAACCATCCAGATGCTGTGTGTTCCTGTAGATGAAGAAATTCCAGAAGCAGCTGATAGTGTCGTGAAGGCCATTACAGGTTGTTATTATTATTATTATTATTATTATTATTATTATTATTATTATTATTATTCTTATTAATAATATTATTATTTTTTAATTATTCATAATAATAATAATAATAATAATAACTAATTTTAAATTATTATTATTATTATTATTATTATTATTATTATATTTTTTTATTAATATTTTGTTGTTATCTGTGTTATTAATAAATTAAATACATTTACTAAATCTTTGTATATTTCTGACATTTAAAATGATGGGGCATAATGATAGTAAATAAATAATTAGAATTGTTTTTGTATTATAATTGCATTATTATCTCGTATATCGTATATCTCTTATTAAACTCGTATGTCAGGACACTCGTATCTCAAGGTACCACTGTATTATTAATATTAGTAGTAGTAGTAGTAGTATTAATAAGGTTCTAATTATTAACTATTATTGTTGTTAATTATAATAATTTATATTCTGTACAATAATAATATTAATGAGTATTTAAGAAAGCAGAAGTCACTAAATGTTGTTTAAAACCCTTTATATGAAACTATCCACTCAGTAATTCGCTGAACCTCCTGTTATCTTAATGTGCATGTCTTTGAACTGTGGGAGGAAACCAGAATACCCAGAAGAAGCCCATACATGCACAGGGAGAACATCCAAACTCCACGTAGACACGACCTCGTTGAGCTTGGTATTTGATCGCAGGTGGGCGTGCTAAGTGGGCGTGCTAACCACTACACCACCGTACCACTCTGTATTTAATTTATTATTAATATAAAGAGTGTTTTAGGTCCTGCGCGCATTTACAGGAGGGAATGTTCTCCTTTTTCCTGGACCAGTGGTGCACAGGGAAGATAAATCCCAGGAAATTAAGAGTTTTGTTCTGACGGTAAAAGCAGGTGGTTTTTATTTCTGATCTCTTTGCTGTAGATATAATCGAGATGGACTCTAAACGTGTTCCGAGAGACAAGCTGGCCTGCATCACCAGCTGCAGCAAACACATCTTCAACGCCATCAGGGTGACCAAGAAAGAGCCGGCATCGGCTGATGATTTCCTCCCCACGCTCATCTACATCGTACTGAAGGCTAACCCGCCACGGTTGCAGTCCAACATCCAGTACATCACACGCTTTTGCAACCCGAGCCGGCTGATGAGCGGAGAGGATGGGTACTACTTCACCAACCTGGTGAGGACACACACACTCGCACATGTTACTACCCAATCTCACTCACTCGTTCATCTCATCGGCCTGTGGACTTTACCTGATGACATCATGACTTATTTACCTAATTCCCCATTATGTAACCCCTGACATTTTTTCCTGCAGTGTTGCGCGGTGGCGTTTATCGAGAAGCTGGACGCTCATTCCCTCAACCTGAGTGTGGAAGATTTCGAGCGTCACATGTGTGGTGGTGGTGGTGGTGGTAGTGAATCTGCTGACATTTCCCCACGCAGGAGGTCAAAGTCGAACCTGTGGCCACTCGAACTGCTGTCGGCTCTGCAGGAGCGTCAGCAGCAGGTACTGGATGAAGCACAGGGTCTGCAGGACGAGCTCCAGCAATGGCAGGAAGGCGTGGCTCGCCAGGTGCAGGAGATCCTCGACAAGTATCCGCTAGAGATCAAGAGGCACGCTCCACACGCCATCGACGCCGAGAACGAGGAGAATGACAGGCTGCCCCCACCCCTGCAGCCTCAAGTATTTGCCGGTTAACACTCCAGATGAAAGAGTGAATCCGAGTGAGTTGGTGCGAGTCGGAGTGAATCAGTGTGAATGAGTCAGCATGAGTCAGTGTGAATCTGAGTGAGTCAGTATGAATCAGTCAGAGTGAGTCTATGAGTTTGAATGAGTCGATATGATTCAGTCTGTGTGAGTTGATGTGAATCTGAGTGAGTCTGTGTGAGTCAGTGTGAATTGTTCAGAACCAGGGTGTCATTTAGAAATCCGATTTCAGTATCAGTCGGCGTGAACTGATGTGAGTCAGTGTCCAGTCCCTTTCATACGAACACTACTGTGTGTTTAAACTAAAGTGATAACTGTCATCTTCAAGAATTACATAACTCACTGATGAGTTTTAAACTCTGTTTTTTCCCCCCTGAGTTGTGTTTTAGTGTAAACGATGCTCTGATTCGACTCCTGAACATAACAACGTGCTGGCTATTGAAGGTTCTCTTTTTTTTTTTTTTTTTTTTTTTTTTTTTTTTAAAAAAACCCTAATCTGTGTTTTTAGGAATTACGAATCTGACCAAATGCCACCTGTAATTCACTGTGTGTGAGAGTCTGTGACCATGTACAATGTTCAGTCCACACACACAAACACATACCTAATATAGCATATAATACATGTGTGCACTAGAGGGCAGTGTTTCCTCTATTGAACCACTGTGTTAGGAGCATGTTGTTTCTCGTGCAGTTTTTTTTTTTTTTTTTTTTTTTACAGAAGATTAAATCAGACATGAGAAAAGCACTACATTAATTTTTCACAACCAGGAAATAGAATTGTTGTTGTTGTTGTTGTTGTTGTTATTTATGTAAGAAGATGATGAGTCCTGATGTTGTGATCTCTTCACGTTAAAGATTTAACAGATGTATGTTTATTTTTTCTTCTTGAGTTGTTAGTTGGTACCGATAAGGTGGACACGTGAGTTTCCCAGATTGCATTTCGCTTTCATGGTTTTAACATTTCACTCTTTCAGGGAATCTGGTGCTGCTGAATGAGGACGAATGTTTATTGAAAACCAACCATTTCAGGTTTCCATTTCTTTACTGCGCACTGGTCAGATTTAATTTCTGGTCATTATAGATTCAATCCCTCACCTTTTAATTTCATGTTTCCAAATACACCAGGATGAACACAACTGCAGATAAATAAAAACCCTAGTTTCCACACACACGCACGCACACACACACACACACACACACACACACACACACACACACACACACAGACCTGGTGCACTGTTAATACCTAGGTACTGTACTATAACCACTGTACATTACTGCATCTTGTGTAGTGTATTATTACTGAATTAATACATACATGTTATTCAAACCTTTATGAACAGTTATATCTGTCATGTTCACTCCTCAAACTCATCTGAGGAATTATTCGTTAACCATCCTTTAATACAGCTGCATGTTTAAAACATGAAGGGGTTTAAAATATATACCTGCTTTAGCAATACATTTTAAACGACTCTACAGGGGAATGCACACACTCTGCATTTATGTCGACCATTTTAAAGGAAATTGTTTGAGTTTATGTAAGGAATATCAGTTTGTGAGTATTAGGTCTGATGTGTGTATGGTACAGTACACTGTATAAATGTACATTTTGATTTTAATTCTACAATAATTTAGTGTACAGCTGTGGGACATTGAATATTGCATTATAAAGTATAAATGATTATCAGTACAAAGAGCAAATATTTTTTTATTAGCAGTACAGATTTCAGCTCAGTGTGTCTGTAATGGAGGAATGAAAAGGCAGAATTAGAGGTGGAGATCAGATCATAAGGAGAGAATAATTTAAAGATCAGGTGTGATGAAAGCCAGGGACAGGTTATCCTTATTACAAGCTCTTCTGTGTCATTCACAGTATGTTAATTCCAATACCTTTGAAACATGAACTGATCAGTGAAATCGCTATGTACTGTATCTGATGTGTTTACAACATGGTTATTAACACTGTCAGAGGAAACCCCGTAAATGGGATTGTGGGATTGGTGTAAAGTATTTGGAGCTTCGTTATCATCCTATCGGTCATCTTTAGCATTACATCTTTACATCATTTTTTTTTACACATCTTGCACAAACTCACTAACACGAATCGTGATTAGGGTGTAATGATGATGTGAGATTATAATTTATACTGCTTTTATTTATAATGTGCTAGCTGACTGGGATGTTGGTTTGCTTGTCTATAACTACTTATAAATTAAAAGATGAATCTAACAGTGAGACACTTTCATCAATGTGTCAGATTCTTTTTTCCTTCCTAAACTCTTGATTTAAAAATGCAACCAGTCATTTACCAAACTGCTTACTCTTATTCGGGTCATGGGGAGGGGGGAGCCTATCTCAGCCGATGGTAGGTTACCCCTGAACAGTTCTTTTCAGGCCAACACACACAACCATTCACACTTACAACTAGGGGGAGAAAACTGGAGTACCTGGCGAAAACCCATGCAAGTCCAGGGAAAACATGTAAACTCCACACAGAAACGCCAGAGCCCAGGACCAGAACCCAGGACCTTCTTGCTGTGAAGCGGACGTGCTAACCACTTCCCCACTGTGCCGCCAAGAAGTAATACTAACCTGAAAATAATCTTGTTTAAGATGTATTAGTTAAATATACTATTCCATCGTTCAGTATTCAGGTTTCAACATCGTTTTTCCTTCTTGCGATGTGCTGTAAAGTATTCCTTTCCCCCCTCATTTTATGAGAATAGTTTGATGTCAATCTAAAAGAAAAACACCTTCTAAGGATGTACATGAAACCTCTTTTTCCTATAAAGGTATACTGACATATGTAACCTAATTTCAGGAGCCACCTTGTTGCAAAATCATTTGGGATTGACAAACCATTCAGCTGAGAGCTCCTCACATTCCTGTGCTTCTGAGCATTGTCCCCATCACGTGCTGTATCTGGTCTCCAGGGGTTCTCACTTTAGAATATGGGTCACACGTTCTAATGAGACAAGAACCGATTTTTAAGGAAATTGATGGCACCCCAGTTTTATATCCTTTCACCTGATTTGAGAGGCAGCACATAAACAGCTTGGGAGTTTTGGGTTTGTTTGGAATGAGTAGTGGATTTATGGCTAGATTTATTACATGCTCAGGAGTTTCTTCCCATCTGATACCAAGTCATCATCTCTTTAGCCAGCATTTACTCAGATTAAATAATGGCATTAGATCCAAGACTTTCGTAAACTGTGAATAAATAATAAATACTACTATTATATATAGTACTATAATATTACTACTAGAGAATATGTTATGGAATTATCCAGCAACAGGGACCATGGATTTATATATATACAGGGATCCTTCACTTTTCGCGGTTAATGGAGGGTCGAGACCCTACGTGAATACCGAATTTCCGCAAAGTAGGATCGACCCCCCTGACTGATGTATACGTACATGTATATGTGTATATAATATCAACAAATACATATTCAATGCTATAAATGATAATAATATCAATTAAACATTAAAAAACAATGAATAAAATATAAATAATATAAAATACATACGTGCAATTGTACATAGATGTAAATAAAGTGTAAGAAATGTGTTTGGGAGCCGAGGCCCAAACCGGAGTCGGTAGTGAGCTTGCGGTCTTTCCTTTAACTTTTTCCCTATTTAATAGTGAAAAAGTTAAGGGAAAGACCGCAAGTTCACTACCAACTCTGATTTGGGACACGGCCTCTGAAATCTCGCAAGCTGATTGGTCGAGACGAATTTCCCTGCAGAAGAAGAAGAGGCTGGGATCCGAATCCGAGTCAGTAGCGACCCCTCGGGGATTTTCCCGAACTATTTTTCCATATTTTTCCTTTATTTTTATTTTTCGATGAATATTTTTTTAAAAATCCGCATTATATAGCGAGTGGTGACTGTATAAAATTAGGTGGGGCTGGTGGCGTAGTAGTTAGAGTGCTGGGCTCATGATCAGGAGCTCGAGGGTTCGAATCTTGGCGCGACCCCACCTTGCTAGTAGGGGCAAGGTCTGAACCACAGGTGTCCAATTCCGCCTGGTGCAGGCTAAGAGAAGACACTCTGAAAAATAAACCACTTGATGCCCCTCAAGGTATCAGCCTACAGTCAATATATGAATATGGCAATATCGATCGATATAAATCCCACAGTTTGGCTGGCCCGTTGTTACACATTTTGAGCAAAAGGCTTTATAGGGTTAAACCCAGTCAGGTCCAGATACATGATTGTTGAGATGTGTTTGCGCGCGCATGAGCCAGTTTCATAAAACCCCCGCCTCTGATTCACATGCACTCTACTGATTGGAGGATGTGAATTCTAAGCGAGCGTTGTTATTGGTTTAGTCGGTTTCCCATGGCGACATATATTGACAGCGCGAGCCGCATTTGGACGCTATGCATTTACTTGGCGCTTAGCATATATGCTATAATAGCTTAGCGGAGTGGAAATCAAAGTTTATTTGTTTTGTTTATTCAGTTCATGTAATTATATATAAGCCTTCGACGTGAGCGACACTGTGAGGTAACGTATAATAGGTGGCCCCTGATAGCTTTATGAAACTAGCGGTTAGCCAGTGTTACCAACTACTATAATATTAGCTTGCTATCCGCTAGCATTATTTTTCTCAGTAGGCTTCTGGTTGAACCCACCCCTTTACATGATTGGATTGCAGCGCTTGTCACTTATTGTTATGATTGGCTGGTGGTTTCAATGTCGTTCACGAGCTAAGTGCTGATTGGACAGAATCCCAGTGCTCGAGGATTTTGTCGGAAAACGAGGGGAGAAGAAACATAACGCCAGGTAAGAAGCTAGATAATTCAAACCGTGATATTGATAAATATGAAGTTCCAAACCTTTTCTGCATTGGTATTACATCTCAGTTCGTCTCGATGTTTAAATGTTCAAGTGAATAAAGCTTTTTAGATCGCTGTCTTAAACGAAGAGAGTCAGATCCGTGCTGGAGGCTGCTAGCTGAAATCATCTCTCATCCTGATGAAGATTTATTTGTATAATAAATAGTCATGTCTCATACATGGTTTTTTTTTTTTTTTTTTTTTTTTACAATGAAGAAATTAGTGTTATGCGTTTAAAAAATGACTACTAATCACATTTATATTATTAATTATTTTAATTATGATGATTATAATAATATTACCACAGATAAAAGATAACTTGATTCACCTTAACATGACACAAACTGAAACCTGTAAAATAAAGTAAAGAAAAAGTAAGTAATAAAAATAACATGATATGAATGAAAACTAGACAGTATCAGGAAATCAGGACACAGTATTCAAACATCTGTCTTGATCTCTTTCTGAATACTCTGTGTTTGTATCCGGGATATTTTTAGATTCTGGGTATTATAACAAAATTTCTATATAAGCTGTTTTTTAAAGCAGTGGTTGTTTTTTTTAAACACAGTCTGTGTGATTCTGTCTCTTTATGAACTCAGTCCCTGGGCTGAAATACAGTTGTTCGGATCACTTGAGCTTGCAGAAAGTAAAACTGGCAGACATGGACGAGCAGAGCGTCGAGGTACGATGCACAGTTTCTAATACTGGTTCAGACATAAATTGGGTTGTCACGGTGTGTGTCGTGTAACTGTTTAACTGGCGATACACTGCAGAGCATTATTGTGTTGGGAAAATGTGTGTTGAATACTGATTTGGTTATCTTTGGTGTAGAGTATTGCGGAGGTGTTTCGCTGCTTTATTTGTATGGAGAAGCTGCGAGATGCTCGTCTCTGCCCCCACTGCTCCAAACTCTGCTGCTTCAGCTGTATACGGGTGAACACACGCACACACACACACACAGCTACTGTGGTCAATGGAGCCTCTGTTGAGCACAGGATCAGTGCAGCAGAGTAAAACTGCATTGCTTCAGAAATCCATCTGTACCTGTTTATCTATCTGTGTTTGTCAGACTGCTCTTCAGCGTGGCTGAGAATATAGCCCTGACAAAGCATGTGTCCCGTGCATCATGCACACACACTCCTTAATAAACCTTGTGTTCCAGCTGATTTTCTGTGGGGGG
>JAQNCB010000008.1:24876203-24886398 GCA_030068295.1 Euristhmus nudiceps | reverse complement strand
GTTTTTTTTTTTTTTTTTTTTTTTTTTTTTTTTTTTTGTCCCCCACCTAATCAATAAAAGAAAATCTGTTTATCATCTTCACAACTTTTGAGTTGGTAGCTGTCCTAGTGGAGGAAGTGTCGAGATTCTGGAGACCGCAGTTCAGGTCACCTCCTATTATCAGATGATGAGAGTCAACAATGGGAAGGGAGGAAAAAATTGACAAAAAAACTGCTCGTCGTCATAATTAGATGCATATATAATTGCCAGAATCAGAGGAATATTAAACAAAGTACCTGTCACAATGACGTCGCAAACATGGCGGTCTGCAATAATGGATGAAATGAATGGAATAGAGTGATAGAAGAGGATGGCAACACCCCATGTTTTGCTATTAAATAGTGAGTGAAAGCATTCAGACACCCAGTTTCTGCATGGTCTATTGCGACCAGATATGTTCAAGTGTGTTTCGTGAATGAATGCAATTTGCGTCCAAAGGTTATCAAGACGTGAGACGACTCTATAAATTTTTGTGGGTTTGCCCAAGCCTCTAACACTCCAACTGGCGAATGTACCCGCTTTACCTGCAGATTTAAAAGTCAAACTGCCATGAACCGAAGCCATAAAAGTAAGAAAATGAATTTGACATCAACCACAACTGTGTCAAAATTTTACTACAAAGTTCTTTCGCAAGCCTACATGCAAAAAAACGACAAAAAAGACACGCCCTGCCCTCCGCCCACACTCCTCCTAGAACATGGTGTTGCCATTATCCCTAGTTAATAATGAAGAGTATGTACATTAGTCTAATACTATTAAGAAAAACAGAAATACGAGCCACGGTGAAAGCTCACAGCATGGTGTGTAGTAAACACACGCATGTGGGTAAGAAAAACAGTACACATTCTTATGCCCATATGGGACTACAGTATCAGCTGACTAAGTTTGCAGCATACAAGAACTAAACATGCTGAGGATGACAATTTAAGAGGTTAAACCAAATGTGTAAAAATAAATAAATGAAAATTACACAAAATATTAAACTAAATAAAAAACAAATTAGAGGGGCAGCCGACTGAAAACAGAATGATCTAGTGTACACGCATGAGACAAACTTTGTAGCACAAAATAAATCAATAAAGACAGCTTTAGAAATAAAGTGTCAATAAAAATAAACAAACCAAAATAAAAAAATTAAAAAGCTGCTTGTTAAAACCTGGATGTCTCGTGGCCAGATATAAACATCAAATAAACAATACAATTGACTAAAAAGTAAAAAAAAAAAAAAAAAAGTAATCATAAAAATCATAAACTCCCTCAATTAAAAACAAACAGTCAAATGAACACGAATGTGCAGCTGCGACAGAATGATCAGAAACAATGTTGTGGAAAATGAAGTGGGGGGGGGGGGGGTGGATAAAATGATATGGTCATCATTGCAATAGTAGCTAGAGTTTAGACTGGCCTATCAAAACTGCAACCAGTGAGGACACGGGAAAAACAGCAAATACCTGTAGTCCAGGTCGAGCAACATTAGCATTTATAACGACGTCGTGTTATTCCGGTCCACCAGCTGTATCAGTCCACTGAGAAGCCAGTGGTGACTCTGCTGATGTTGCCGTGCGTGTTGGAAGTTACAAAATCCATGGCCTGCTGAGGATCTCTGAAAGACCGTTCAGCCTCCCCCAGTATGGTGATGCAGAGCCTCGCGGGATGATGAAAACCAAAGCACCTGGAATGTCGCAGAGATGTTTCCTTACGTCACCGGAGGCTTCCCATCGTTTTGCCTCGCTGGAAGTTAGGTCAGGGAGGATGTGGAATGGCCGCCCCTTGAAGGAGAGTTTTTACCTGTGCCTGGAGAAGGATGAATTCACGGAATTGGAAATAGTGGACTCTGATGATAAAGGGTCTTGGTGTTTGATTTGGCCTCGGTTTTGCCTGCAGTGACCTGTGGGCTCTGTCAAGTAAGGGCTTCTCTTCTCGGCGAAGTGAGTCTTGTAGAAGACTGGAGATGAACTCAGTAGGTGCTGAACCTTCAAGCTCCTCTGGGATGCTGATGAGCCTAATATTATTTCTCCGTTGTCTATTTTGCAAGATCTTCACATTTAGCTTGAAAAACACTAACGTCAAACCGGAGCTTGTTGACTGTCGTCCCCAGAGCAGATACAGAGTCACTGGATGCTGTCGCTGATATTTCCACCTCCTTTAAGCGATCACCTTGTTTGTTCATGGACCTTTTCAGAGTAGCTACAGACAAAGCCAGGTCTTCTCTGACAGCAGCAATATCAGTCTGTAGTCCACTAACGGCCATCTCGATTTTAGAGCAGATGTCACTCCACAAAGAGTCCAGGGCTTTGGTGAACATGCTGACCGTCAGCATGTCATCAGCTGGCTCCAGCTCTCCCTCCATGGAGCTAGCAGCAGCGCTAGCATTAGCGCCACGAGTTGAATTTGGTGTTCGAGGACTGGACGCTTCATCATTTGTTGTCAAAATCAGCCAGGCAGCGCTCTGGTGGTGTATGATCACAGCGACAATTTTTTAACAAAGGTTTGAGCATGAAAGTGTCTGTTTTTATAAGAAATTGAGGTGTCACCTCATGGCGCTCGTACAAAACACGTCGACATGGCTTTCAGCAAAACAGCGCCCCTTGCCATGACTGAGAACTTTGC
The DNA here is from genome assembly GCA_030068295.1 of Euristhmus nudiceps. Lineage (NCBI taxonomy): Eukaryota > Metazoa > Chordata > Actinopteri > Siluriformes > Plotosidae > Euristhmus > Euristhmus nudiceps. The sequence goes on along the minus strand of JAQNCB010000008.1, from coordinate 24,883,749 downwards.
ACAGAAGTGCCAAGGCATGCTTGTAGGTGTGATCTGTTATGTGTTATCCTATAAATGTGGCCTATATTTCCCAACTGGTTGCTAAACTTCATGTAATTCAGTGATGTTTGAGAATGGAGAACTGGTACTTGCTACATGTATAGAATAAATTAACCTACTGGAAAAAAAAATTATTTGTATGATGGCTAGAAACCAGTCTGATGCATGCACTGTATGGCGATCCTGTATTTTAACATTCATAATGTGTTGCAGATGCCAGCATACCAAAGGCATTTCATATATGTTATGGTGCTGGTTATTTTCAAGCTTTCATCACGTTCCTGATTGTAGCCAAAAGCTAAGCTCAGTCTCGCTAAACATGCTTCTGATGTGATCTTATGTTTCTGCTTTCTGCACTTAACTAATTGGCGCAGAGCACTATGGCCTCCGAGGCAGAAAGAAGGCAGATGGTCAGTCTGTCTGATTTCATCATTTCTTTTGCAGTCCACTCGATAAGACCACACTTTCTGATATACTTTCTGACTTGAAACGCTGTAGCGGATTATCATACAACACTGTCTAACAAGAAAAAAGTCAAGATTTATTCATTTATAAGTATGAAATATGGAATGGAATTACAAATATGTATCCTATATTTGTATACACCAAACAGGCATATCATTAACACCACCTGACTCTCTGCAGATAGCTTGCCCTATACCCAGCAAGCTGCAATGGACTGTGTGTTTTGACTCCTTTTGATCATAGCCAACATTAACAACTTCAACAGTTTGTTACAGTGGTTTTTTTGTAGAATAAAATCACACCTACTAGCCTTTGCACTACTCGCTGAGCCTTAGGCACCCATAAAACTCAGTAGTTCACTTGTTGGTCTTCCTTAAACCACTTTTATTGGAGATGAATAGGCCCAGTAATGAGATAATCACTATTATCCTTTTCACCTATCAGTGGTCATAATGTGTTTAATGTAATGGCTGATGGTGTGTAGTTTGGGTTATAATTTAATTAGAAGCAGCATACATAAGTTTTTATTTTTTTTTGTCTTAAATGTTTAGTTCATGTACGGACCAAAATGGAAACAAGCCTTTGGGCTTGGTGTTTTTTTTTTATCCTTTTGAACATTTCATGTTGAATGTTTGTTCAATAAAAGGAAAGAAAGTATATATGTATCCTCTTCTCAAAAGACATGTACCTGCTTTAATTTTAATTGCATCCACCATCAGAGCTACTGTTACCGTATTTTCCGGACTATAAGTCGCACTTTTTTTCATATTTTGTCCGGGAGGCGACTTGTACTCCAGAGTGACTTGTATGTGAAATTATTAACACATTATTATATAATTTTGTTATTTTTCACACTGGCAACACAGGAAGCATTTGGTGCTTGTTGAGATGGCTGACCCATATTTCCAATGATCTGGAAAGACAGTGCATTTATTGTGAACGTTTTAAATAGGAGTATTAAACACAGAGTATTAAAAACATTAACAGGATTAAAAACAGAGAATGGCAGTGGCTGAAAAGCGCAGTGAGAGGACATCACAGCAACTTATGCTCTCCATCGGCATCTAAGACAGGTAAATAACAGAGGCTGTGGGTCAAAGCTAAGTGACTCCTCACGCAAGATATAAAGCATATAATATACTGTAGATTGAAATGAAGAGTCTATTTTAACATGTTTGAGCCAACATTCTAATGTTTCAGTAGAACTGTGTTCCTGTGTGTAAAAGTGAGGCTGCACCTTTTGTTTTTCCTCCTTGCTCGGTGTTACGTGTAGAGTAGGCAGAGATGGTATACGCACTGTGAACGTCTCACACACCCAAATTTTCGTTATGCCTCGTCTCATCACGTTATGTTTTAGTCACCAAAGATCCATTTTTTTTAGTGCGTCATTGTCACGTTGTCGTCATACAAAAAAGGTGCGTTAGCAAAATCATTGAAACAACACTACCCCCAAAATGTGACCTATACTCCAGTGCGACTTATTTTATTTATTTTTTTCCCCCTCTTTATTATGCATTTTTGGATGATTCGACTTGTACTCCGGACTGACGTATAGTCCGGAAAATACGGTAACTATGCATTCTTTTGTTAAAGATGAGTGTGCATTTTGGCCAAATTCTAAAACGAACAGAAAACTAAAGACAGTTATGACTTCAAACGTGTATACACACAAAATTGTACACTCCTCTGCTTTGTGCTGTCAGAATTTGGATATCATCTTTGTGTCATCTGTTATCATCTAGTGTATATAAATTCTTTTTGTATTTTAGAAGTTTGTTTGTGGAGTTTGCCTTACTCATGCATCATATGCATGAAGAATCAAGGTTTTAGTCTGCTTTGGAGAATGCTGAAGTAGGCTGAAAAGTCAAAGAAAAGGCCATTTTGTATCTGGAAATGGCAAAAAGGCACTGCAGTGGGGGGAGGGGGTTTTACAACACATACACACACCCCGGTCAGTCGCTTCGCCCCCTCTCTGGATCACTCATGATTACTATTTTTCATTCTCAATAGTTGGTAGGTAGGTATGCTATAATTAGAACACTAGGTGGGTGTAAAACCCTGAGGCTGTGATTATTAACTACGAAAGCGCTAAACACACACATAGAGAACACAACACCTTTTTTTTTTTTTTTTTTTAAAAACTTAGACTTAGGAAGCTGTCTTAAGCAGTTAATCTGTTTGTGCAGCGGCCTTGGTTTCAGCCCGGAAAGAACGAGAGCGTCGTTCTCAAGCCGTGCGCCGCTCCGCACCAGACTTGGCCGTCCTGACACGACTTAAGGCCCAGATGGTGGAGGTTCGCAGCAGGATGGCGGATGTGAAGGGGCAGCTGGAGGCTCGTGCCAGCGTCCTCGACGCACGCGTCACTCCACTGTGCACGGTTCTGGAACACAACACCATGACTGACCCAGAAACTGCAACAAGACGCAAACCTCGAGAATTGGACCTATTGTTTAAAGTTCCCGGGCCGAGCCGACACACACGCCACGGTACTGGATAAATGTACCGTTATATGTACCTTTCCTTAAGGATTACGACAGGGATTATTTCTGTTAGCACTCTAATGCATTGCAGCATCACTGAGGTGTGTGTGTGTGTGATAAATAGGTGGGAAAAAATCCATCTCTCCCAAGCAGGAAGTAGGAGAAGCAGTGGGAGGAGTTTCTCTGCGCCAGAGTAGTGAGGTTGTGGAGAAGGAGCTGAGAGGAGCCATGGGAGATGTTCTCGAACCATCCCTCTGCCCTGGAGAGGGACCCTCCACTGTTGAGAGTCAGTATAAAAACCACGATCACCCCCTGTCTTCTCTGTGCTTCTACTGTTTTGTTTTTATTCATTTGTAGGTTCAGTGAAATCTCTGAGCGCCCATGGGTCCCCTACGTCTGTCCCCGGTCCCTCTGAGAACCGACTCCAACCAGATGAGTCTCTGTATGGAGCCGCTGGTAGCGATGCCTTCAACCTCCCTGTGCTAAGCACAGCAGCACCAGCAGGCAGCAAACAGCGCAGGACCGCTTGCAACAGGTAAGTGTTCTCTTCAAAACACTCTATACTCAGCAGGTCCTTGTATGCTCCAGTGCGTTATGGGTATTCTAGTGTAAGTTACATGCAGACTTCTGTTTTATTGTGGAGTTCAGTGATTTTGAACAAAATGGTAACTTTTTTTTTTTTTTTTTTTTTTTTTTTTTTTTTTTTTTTTTTTTTTTTAATAAAGTGTGTGTGTATGTATGCAGATATGCCTACCAGTACGGATTCACCGTATTTTGTACGATAAGTTGATGTGAATACGGTGTTGTTACAGGATGCTATTTTGTACGGAAAAATAAAGAGCACACACACTCTGTCATGAGTCATAGGTGTTGCCATCCTTCCTCTAGATTTTAAGTATGATGTAAAATAAATATGTCAAAAATATTGCTTACAAATATATTTTGTTGCTAATTCGTATGTGTGGAAGAAGTGTTACTGGAAATTTTTCAAGAATACTGAAAATCTATATCTGCGGTAGGCGTGTGTATATAATGTGTGTGTGTGTGTGTGTGTGTATATCATAATATACACACACGATTGTCTGCTCTTGTTGTGTTTCAGTGCAGCACTGCTGACTGACACATCATTAGATTTCGAACATGACTGTTCTGAAGACATCCACCAATCACTACTGAGTCTCGCAGAGACGCCATCTTCATCCTCGCATCCTGAAGAAGGTAACGACCACACTCACACACCTGCAGTGCATAGTTGGTTCCATCATAGACAGGAGTGTGTGTATGTGTGTGTGTGTGCACAATGTCAGGGTTGCTGTGTCAGAAACCATCTGCGCACCTGTTGCCAGGTATGAGCAGTGACAGTGAGGTGGAGTGCGAGTGTGATCCTGAGAATGAGGATGACACTGGAGTTCTGGAAGATGGAGAAGTTCTCCCAATGCCCTGCTCAGGTTCTTATCCCAACATACACACTATTGGCACATGTTATTTATTTATTTATTTATTGTTCCCCCACACCTACACTCTGAGGTGTGCTTGTAGTGGATTGAAACATTTTAGGTGAATTGAAAAGTGTGTGTGTTTAGGAGAGCAGCTGATGCTGGATGATCTGAGTTTTGTGAGTGAGGACAACACTGAGAGGTGATCTGGCGGCTCCAGACCATGTGTGTAAAGTTACAGCACCTCGTTTCCATGAGGACACAGAAGTGTGTGTGGTTTTGTGCATGAAGTAAACAGAGTCAGCATAAACTCCTTGAAGGAGCAGTCTAGCCAAAAATTAAACCTTCACGCCGTCCCATGTTCATTTGGAATGTGGTCTCTACCCGCCAGCCTTTGGACCACACCCCATCTCAGGGTCTCTGAAATGATTAAGCTCTCTCTCGCTCCCCTTTTTTTTCTCTTTTCTTTTCCCCTCTCTCTATAAAACAAGCATGTCATTCAATAAATGTTTGATTTACACTGAATGGAGGTCATGAGGGTTTAATCTGAGGCCAGTAATGTTGCTCCTGTGGAATTAAAGATCATAAGATTTTGGCACAATCAGTGAAGGCTGCTTTTTCTCTTTCCTGTAAACCTTTTATATTTTGGTTTATTCTCCAGTTAGAGATCATTTTAATTACTTGACTATGTGAACACTACATGATTCTTTGATGGTTTGCCGCTTTTCGATGTTCTCTATAGCGCTATACTTTTGTTTCCTAGCCACAGAATGAAATATTCCTTTGTGCACAATTGCCTCCTCCACCAGGGGGTGCTTTCATGAGTGCATGTTTCTCATACACACCCAGGCATGTATTGTTACTATCAGCCTGTTACCATCATTCATCACAGTGTCTCTGACTGTAAATAACGCTCACCTGCGTCTGTGACTCAGCCTCATCACCCACAGGCGGAGCTTATCTGATGCTCTGTAGTGCTTCTTTATGAAGGTGCTTAAAAAAAAAAAAGTCCTCACCATGGTGTTTTGTATAAAGTATTGTAATGTATCGTGTTACTGATCATCAGCACATACCTGGTTCCACATTTCACTCTCCACTATGCTGTTAATTTTCTTTTCTGTATTTTTGTCTGTTTGTGCTTTTCGTGTCATAATAAAAATTTGGTGTGTGTGCAAATCTTTCGCTCTTTACTTCAAACTCACCTTATCGGTCAAGTTTTATGTCTGTACTGTGTGCTAATCAGAAGGTGTTGCTAAATGTTTATGAAACTTTTTTTATTGAAAGACCAGTTTTCAGAGATAAAACAACTGGAACATGGATTTACTGCATCACCGCAGCATTGGAAAGTTTAAGTCTCTCACAGTGTATCTTAGATGAACGCTTTTTATTTTTTTAATTTTTTCCCCCCATTCTATATTTACATTATTCTGTAGTTTAGGAGTTATTTTATTATTAATTATAAATAATAAGGTATCTGGCATTCGGCTTTCATAACTAAGTCTGGAGTAAACTGGATTTCTCTTCTCTTTTTAGTACAGCAAAATGAGTTTACATTCATTACTCACACACGCACATAGCTGCAGTGCTATGATTTGAATAAAAACACTGGAGTTGAACTTGATTGCATTGTGCTTGCTTATTGCTCTTTATGGTGTTTTGGCTGCATCTTTCTCCACGTTAAAGATGTCCCTGGATTCTGCGAACTCGTGGTGCAGTATGTTACTTGTATGCATGTAAATTTTCACGACTGCAATGTTTCTAACCTGAGCCTGAATAGAACCCATGACCCAGTTGATGAGCAGGGTGATGAGGTGCTGTATGTGTGTCCTGATTACAGCTGCAGTTTTCACTTCTTAATTTCTTTGTATAAAATGGGATGTCTGCTTTTGTTCGATGCAAGCTTTGTCTTTACTGTAAATTGGTGGTGATGTGAATGTTGTATGTAATGCTCAAAGAAATAAAAATAACAGTCGAAGTTGTGTGATTTGTCATTACATTTTATGTCTAAATGGGTCATTTTGTGTGTGTGTGTGGCAGAGAAAGAAAGATGTGCTAGCTTTAGTGAGATTTGGCCTTGGCTGTGTTTTTGTGGATGGCTGAGTATTGGCATGATTTTTGTCTTCATCACGTCTGCTCTGTGTATTTCTCCTGTACTCTGGCTACACACACACAGATAGAGCGAAGGCGGTGTCCTGTCCATCACGATGCTTGCTCACAGCTATTCGTGTTGTTTTCTGTCTTCCTTTTTACTAACACCAGCTGTCCTGTCCTTATAAAAACACACACATGCACACAATTTGTAGTAAACCTCAGTGTTCTTACCCACTTTTGAAATATACTCCTTTGGCAGTTTTTTTTTTCTCCCACTTTGAGCATTTTCTTTTGTCATATCTGTTTTATTTATTTAAAATTCACAGTAAAGCAACAATGAAAAGGTTTGTTTTACTGGCACACAATATCCAAGAGGCTGAGAGCCAGATGTACTGAAGGATAATGTTGGGACTGTAACCAGGACAACGAGGATCAGCACATTGTATCCTGGAAGTGTTGCTGACATGCAGGTGGGTTGGTGATGATGTCACCGTGCGTCTGATGACGATTTACTCCTCACAGAGTTATCAGATCTAAAAGAATTATCAGCACCAGTTCAGAGGTAAATTGCTCTATTAATGAATCCACCCATTTCACACATTCTGCCATTTTACAGCAGAAATTCAAAGATGGAATAGAAATATTCTTATTAACATGTTGCTATAGCGTAGTTTGAAAATAAACCACGGTTTTAACAGAGAGCTGCTTCTGTCCAATAGGATGCGTCTGATCTGATCACGTGGTTCAGAAGTGAATAATTGGTCTATTCAGTTGTAGAGTGAGTTTATAGTTTCATTCATTCATTCATTCATTCATTCATTCATTTTCTAAACCACTTAATCCTAGTTAGGGTCACAGGGAGGCTGGCGCCCATCTCAGCTGACTCTGGGCAAGGGCGGGGTCCACTCTGGACAGCTCATCAGGCCATCGCAGGGACGACACGCACACAACCATTCACACACACACTCACACCTAAGGGAGATTTGGAGCAGCCAATTAGCCTGCAGTGCATATTTTTAGACAGTGGGAGGAAAC
>JAQNCB010000008.1:24818844-24830624 GCA_030068295.1 Euristhmus nudiceps | reverse complement strand
TTTTTTCATGTGTTTTTGTAACCCAGTGGTTATTTAATAACAGACTGTTATTCAGTGTCAATAGGTACCCTGTCTCTAAGAGTCTCAAGTGGGAAAGTTCGTGGGTTGCACTTGAGCGGTGCTGAGAGAGAAGGGGGTGCTAAAAACACACAACACACTTTTACCGACCTACCTACCCAAAATTATTCTGCAATGTTACCAGAAACAAAGGGTTTTTTTGGCCTAAAAAGGTTCATATACACCCCCTGAAAAGATTTTATTATTTCAAATAAATAGAAAAATAAAAATGTTTACATATGACATGGAGTGTAGTCACACACACTTCGGTGCAGGAACAACCTGAGAACTGCGTGGGCGTGTGTGTTCAGTGGAGATCCAGATTGAGAAAGGCTTTAGCGTCTGAATGTAGGTCACTGCCACGCTTCAGCGTCCACACAGCCCAGTTCTACAGCCTCAGGAGTGTGTGTACAGAGAAATCAAGAGGGATGTTCACTCACACCTCCCTGTTCCCTCCCTGCCCACCCCTGTATTCCCTCCACACCTTCCGAAGTTGATGTTTCCTGAATTCTTATTTTCCCTCTCCGTTCATTCCATCACCAAAACTAGTTCAGGTTCCATAACGAGGTTAACGAGATGGCAGGGTGCACCACATTTTTCCATGCACGCCGTTCCTGATTCCTCACTTCATTCCACGCCTCACTAAAACACGACATCGCACACTTCACAGAAACACACGACATTTTCATCCATCAATCTAAATCCTGCAGTAATTCCAAACAGAACCAGACTGGTTCTGAGGGTTCCTGTTCAGTCTCACACTAATCCACACTGACGTGAAGGGTAAAGAGCACTCATACCCTGATAACGGACGGCACAGAATCAACAACCTAATCACAGGGGAAATATATCACACAGAACGAGAGCGAGAAATTTTAACAACAGATTGGTAATGTCAACTGTCAGGATTAACTGTGATTAAATGCGCTTACTGGGGGGTTTTTGGCACATGGGTACACTACACTGGCATTTAAACAGCAGGGAAACACACACACACCATAATAATTATTGATGATATTTTTGATCTGTACTCCTTCTACACTTTACACTCTACAGGTTTTCTTTTAAACTTTCCGAATCCATTACACAAGCTTTCAGAAAATACAATAAAAATAAGAATTATCGCAAAATAAAAAGAGACCGTGCCGATCCATCACCAGGAAGCAGTGTCGAATCCGACATCAGAGAAAACCGAGATCAAATCCTCTAACCAATGATAAAAGCCCACAAAGAAATCTAAACCCCTTTGAAATTTTAAGTTCAATCCAATTCAATTTTATTTGTAGAGCGCTTTTTACAATTCACATTGTCGCAAAGCAGCTTTACACAGTAAAAGTAGGAGTATACAAAATAGTTTAAACATGTTCTACAACCCCTACACATCCCTAACGAGCAAGACGGTGGGAAGGAAAAAGTTCCTCAGTTGACGAGAGGAAGAAACCTTGAGAGGAACCCTGCCCAAAAGGGAAGCCCGTCCTCATTTGAGTGAAAACATACAGATACAAACCATATCAAACAGATTTCACCACAGTCCAAAATGTAGTCCGGATGGTTATACCAAAACAGTAAGCCCTAAATAATTGTGGGAAAGGAGTTCAGCAGAGTTCAGTTTCGCCAGCAGTGAAAAGTCATCCTCACAGTCTGAGCGCACACATTCAAGTCCATATGGATCTCCATTAGCAGCAGTTAGGGGCTTTCAAGATGAGAAGTCCGTTCACCATCAGCACACCAGGACAGACCACAGGACTCGGACAGCAGAAGGATTAGGATCACCGGCACCACAGAAGCAGAATGTGTACCTCAGCGAAAACAATGCAAATGTTTCCATATGAAGAATTTCTCTTCTTGTTAGGATTAAGCTCAAACAACGATATCAGACCAACCAATCAGAATCTGTTCACATGATCTCACCATTAACTTTATATTTCTCTTCTTTAGCTCAGTAAAATGATCTTTAATCTATTATCTCTGATCTGTAATCTTTAAATAATAATCTGTAATCTACAATGTAATCTTCAGGCTGTAATGAGTAAACTATAATCCTGGAGTGCCTCAGAATGGAATTCGAGATTGATTCGTGATATCATGACTCAAACACATTAAGTGAATTATTTCCATCAATTTCTCTCCATTTTTTTTTTTATTTCTCTACTCTGTAATGATCATTTACTGCCACCATGAGAAATAGATTTGCATGTAAGCTACTGGAATGGATCAGACTGGAATTTGCATCTTTTTTTACATATTCAAAAGAGAATGTTTAAGATCCCCACATCCTGCTTTCATTCACCACAAGTGTGTTTATTACATTCCTTACTTTTAATCAAATAAATAACTGATCTGGCACTTAAAGGAATGAATGAATGAATGAAGCCAGTGTCTGCGGCAGTGTCCAATTTATTCATCTTCAGGAGGAATTTATTCCAGGATGGGCAGAAGTTGAAACGACAAACTGCACACGGAGCGCATGATGTAACGTCTCCAACTCCACTTTTATACCCTACGTTGTTAGCATGCGAAGTGAACTTGGAGGCATTTAGGACTTGATCTCATGTTGGATTGTGAATTCCAAAAGAAAAGATAAAACTAATCTGAATCACAACACTGTATATATTTCTATTAAAACATTCATCTACATTTAAAAATGAAACTTTTGAAAGAATTTAAGCTTGTGTTGTGCAATCAGACATCGGAAAATAAGCAGAGACAGAAAAAAAATTAATAATGACTCTTCAGTTTTAAACAGCTTCAGCATTTCCTGGAAAGCGCCATGAGGAGATAAAGTGAAAATAAACGACAGAGTGAATGGAGTGCAAGAGTCTCTCTTCGTTTCATTTACTGTTTAATGTGAAGTTCAGGCGGAGGCAGAAGGTTTAATGAGGTCGAGTCTTTCAGAAAACAGCCGAGCCATGACTCGGGACGATCCCGAGACTTATTTCCTGAAAAATCATTATTCGCTTCACATACATCACCACCATGATCATCATTTACAACCCCCCTCCACCCCTTCATCCTGCTCCTCGACACCACCATCCGCCCCCCTCATCCTCCCCATCACCCCTCCACCCCATCTGAGATCACCTCCAGGGGTACACACATCACATCACAGGATCCCATGAGACTCAGATCATATACACACACACTTCTGCACAATGGGATAAACACCCATATTGGAAACTTCCATCCTATAATAAAGAGCATCTATTCCTCACACTGTCGAGGACAGATTCCGTAACTCCACCCCACATCTCGCAGAGAACATGGCGATGGATAGAAGAGTGACGTTCAACCCACTCAGTGTAATTGCTACATGACCGTTAAGAAAAAGAGAATCAATCATATTTCCATTCAATTAGCACGCCACCGGAGACGAGGTGAAGGACCTCTTTTACCCAAATGAAACACTGCGGGAGGAGACGACCTTGCACGACCTCGGAAATGCAGCAAGACGCCGCCTGTATTTTATAACAAACTTAATCTGAACGGTGCGAGCGTGCTGATATACATGACTTTGATCAGGACACAAATTTCTCCATGCCTCCTTCACTTCTGGTAATTTAAGAGACATAGCTTTAGCATAACCTCACAATCCTATGTAAGAGCCAGGAGAATCACTGATACTTTATTTTTAACAACAATAACAAAAAAATAAATAAAAAATTGGTGCTGAAGAATCAGCTGGATTTTTAAAAACGACAAACAAACAGCAGCTGTACAGATTTACACTCATTACAAGTGCATGCTAAGAATATGCACAAATATGCAAATTAGTCACACCCCATGACCTCCTGCCATCCTTAATAGCACAACATGGATAACATTATCCAGCAGTGAAGGTCACAGGTTACTTCATCATGTACTCAGATAATTTTTTCTACAACAATAGAAACCTGTCTGAATATTACAGTGTTACCATGACAACCGCTGTTTATTAACTCTTCAGCTAGCACAGCATGCAGGTTAAACATTTCCATGTACCACACTGCTGTGCCTGTCTGTGATTGTTGTGAGGAGCACTGTGTGTGTGTGTGTGTGTGTGTGTGTGTGTGTGTGTGTGTGTGTGTGTGTGTGTGTGTGTGTTTATGTACTGGCTCTGTTTATTTTGCCCCCAGCTGTAATGAGACGAAGCTTGAGGGTGCTGGACGAGTCACAGAGGAGGCGTGATAAAGCCTCGGACACAGAGCTCCGTGAACCAAACTTTATCAGTGCTCCAGAAACAAGAACACAGCGACACACTCGCTCAACGCACTCAAGACGGGAATTGCGGGTTACATTGTGAAAAAAAATCATTTATATCTGTACTGGGGCTCCTGAGTGGCGCATCGACCAGGTGCGCGATGATTAACTCAGAGACCGCAAGTTCGAATCCGGTTTAATGCCACAGCCGTCTGTTGAAAAGAGACGGGTGGCTCGCACGGCATTTCACAGAGGGGTGTGTGCATGCTTTCCCCTCCTCCCTGGTTGGTGGTGGTCGTGTGATATCTGATGGGTGGGAATTGGATACGACTAAAATTAGGGAGAAAATCCAAACAATATCTGATGACTGATGCGATGCCGCACTGCAGTGTGTATTTAACACTCCAGAACTATTTAATTATTAATTAATGTTTTCCATCACCTGATTTTCGAGCCTGTTACTGTCATCAACATCATGTTTCATATAAACCCTTAACTCATCTTTATTTACACACATCCAAAAACCTTCACCCTCCTGTTCTCACAGATTATTTATGCATGCACACACAAAAAATAGGTTAAATGTATACGTAGGTGATTCTGGAATAACATCAAAATCTGACTGTCTATACAAAAGAATAAAACGATAAATATGCAGTGTGTGTGTGTGTGTGTCAGACAGCATCCTCTCAGGAGCAGCTGCTCTACTACGACTGAAGAGGTTTTGTGCTCTTATGTGATGCCAGAGCGGCTCTGTGCCAATTTAAAACAGGATCATTTTATCTACAGAGCGCACATCGACTCTCACAGAGACGCCGTAAGATCCACACAGAGAGCGTAAGGGTGCGTGTGAGTGTATGTGTGTGTGAGAGAGAGAGCGAGAGGAAGAGAGAGAGGGCGGGGGTAAATGGTGGGAGCATTGATGACAATCTCCTGATTAAAGGAAATAAACTGGAAAAGAATAAATTTGGTCCATAATAAATTTTTTTCCCCCAGCACATGAACTTCAGGCTGCAATCTGCCTTAATTTTCCACCATGTTACTCATCAAATATTCCTGAAAAGTTCCACATGGAACCCTCACAGCCTGCAATGTTAAACTAAGGTGATTTCCACATTATTCCTCGACTCCAGGCGCACACACACACACACACACACACACACACACACAGCAACGGTGCTAATCATCAACCGCAACATTTTTTTAAAAACGCCTGCGGAGGTTCATCTGAGGGCAACGGAACCATTTTCACTTCCTGTTCCCTAATGAGGAAATTCCCAGGAGGGTTTTTTCTCTCCTCACACTGATCCCCACAACAGCAGGAGAACATCCACCACCACAACGTACACACACCGAGACACACACACACTTGTTAGGAATGAAACTGTTCGAACTAACAGCTTGGGACATGATGGCGGGAACAGACTTAAATGAAAATCTTATTTTCTATAAAGAGGGACATAACAGAGGGATAAACATGGCAGAGGTAGCAGGAAATAGATGGAGAGATATGAAGGGATGCGAGATAGACATGATGGGATGACAAAGATGAACATGTGACGCCTCCTCAATGAGGGGATTACAGCGGTGTGAGAAGAAGGGCTTTAAATGATCTTTAGCCAAGCTTTCCATTCTCGATTAGTATGTGCCAGGACTCCCTCCTGCTCACAGTGAGGGAGAAGCAGCCCTCCACTCCCATTTAGATCACGACACATCCGGATCTCCTTCTGCCATGTGAATCACACCAAACCACCAACATGTCAGAGTCTCAGCTTTATCCCATCTCAAATCACTGAGAGTCAAATCCCACATTAAACCATCACACACACCCCGAGGAACTGATGTGTGTACCTATATCTATGGAAGTTGCGATAAATAGGTCCAAACATCACCTTTAACACAACACGACAAGTATGGAGCGTTTCCTGCTCTGGTTCTGTAGTGCACATGTACAGACGGAACGGAACCTCACACATCCTCCTTACTAACACAAAATTATAATTATCAAGAATCATACTCCCATCGTCCCGTTACACTTCATCACTTCATCAAACCCACTTGGAATTTCCTCCATCAGCACCAAACACAAAGTCACCCACACACAACACTGTCACAGACTTTATACATCACAAAGACAAGCACCCCCCAACACACGCACACTGCTGGAGAACAAAGGGGATCTCCACCTCTCTCTCTCTGGCTCTCGCTCTCTATTATTAGAACTTCAACCCGGAGACAAAATAATCACACGTTGAGCTGCATCGGTGCGGGTAGAGCAGGAGACGAGCAGAAAAGCCCCTCGTTACACCCACCCCTCTGACATCAGACTTCTGTCTTGGCACCGGAACATTAACCACGACTCCAAAAACGTTTCAAACAATTTTCCTTCAGAGGTATGTGGCACTACAGAGGGCATAGTATACTTCTACCCATATGGAACAGTGACCCGAGTCCCAAAATCACTCCCATTTTAGAACGGATCAGTAAAGGGTGTCGAGCATGTACATGAGCAGAACTGAGATGCCGCCTAAATAACTCCTTATTACACTTCAAATGCACTTAATAGAGATGGGTGCTTATGGAGTATTATAGGGTACACATCAATTTCCTCTGTACTGGCAATGATCTAGCTGCAGTATGCAGGCCACAAGACACGCCCACTTCAGTAAAAACGTTAACAGCCTGACTTGCTGCTGGACACTCCTAACCACATCTCGAGCCCAAGGCCAACGTAGATGACAATAGATGACAAGATGGCCGCTGTGGGGAAGTGGGCATGTCAATTAGTGGGCGTGTCATATTTGGTGTTGCGTATCCACAGCTGGACCTACTTGCAGGGCATTAAACAGTGTGTAGTGTACTTCCACAGCACATCTTGTGCACTATATAGGGCGTAGTACTTTTGCACAAGGAACTGAGTCCCGAATACATTCCCAGTGTACTGTCTAGGCAGCATGAAGGGCTCTTCTATATAGGAACTGATCCCATAATGTCTTCAAATCCAACGTATATCATTAAATAGTCGGCGGGGGGGAATCATTATTTAATAACACATGTAGTGCACATGTTTACAGTTCTGGTGTAAGATTAGTGAACTCACTCACTCACTCAGTGCCCTATATAGAGTAAAGGTCACTATTTTCTATTTTTAGGTAGCCACAAAATGGCTGCTCATTACATGTACAGCGCCCTACATAAGGAACAGGAGCGGTTACTTCCTGTCCTGTATAGTGCACCTTTTCTACAGGATGTAAGGATCTGAACACCGAAATCTGCTCCTCCGTTCCCTACGTAGTGCACTTATTCACACATCCGAGGAGGACAGGTGAACATGCCATTCAGTATGCATTTAGTACGTCACTCTGTGTACGTCTACTCACTCTCTTACACGCCATCATCTCTAAACATAGTGCACTTATTGCGAGTGAAGGGCAAAAGGAACTATTTGGAACACAGCTGCAGAACACCAGGATGATTCAGCGGGGGGAGGGGGTTATGTGTGTGTCTTCGTGGATGTGAGTCACAGAAGCAGAGCACATCAGCACTGCAGACCTCTTGAAGGTAAACATCTCTCTCTCTCTCTCTCTCTCACACACACACACACACACACACACACACACACATATATATAAATAGAATGACTAAAATGAAACACACATGATTCTCTGTGACTCCGAGTTTCGTGCACACAGTGCACTCGTCAGACAGATTTAATATATATATACACACATACACTTCAACATGTTCCCTCCATTATTCTGCTTATTCTGTCTCCCTCCCGTACACCCTTTCAACGTGCCGTGACTCTGCCTACATTTTCTTTCTCTCTCTCCCTCCCATCCTCTCCCCTAATTTCACACTCACTCTGGAAGCTTCCTGATGGATGACAGTTTGAGGAGGAAAAGGAGGAGGGAGGTAACTGCAGCAATGACGCTGTGCAACGCAAAAACTGGGGATTTACCACTAGGGCACCTCGAGTCAAGAACAGAGAGGGGAACACACCGCAACGCTGCAAGCTCACTACTTTCAACATCTCCCTCACGCACACACACACAAACACTGGAGATGAAACTGCATGCAACATACAAGTTAGAGATGGTCTAAAAAGCCTTTGAGAGTGAGTGACATTTGAATTGGTGCCACAGTGAGAACATTATAGGGAGGAAATGATTTCTCGATACGGAACCAGACCCCTTCTGTTTCACTCGGCTTGCTCTGAACAGCTGCTTGAACCCTTTTCTAACAGGGCCAGACACAAACTGCGAAAAGAGCGGTCAAATCTCAAAGACATGTCAAGTACACCTGTTCACATGAACGACAGAAATCACGATCTGAAACAGACAGTGGGGAGATTGCAGGACCGTACACGACATACAGAGTAAAGAATCCAGAGGAACATAGAGCACAGTACACATCATCAAGGTCATGACAGTAGGCATTACATTGATTCATTCATCTACAGGGTAAAACTCAGGGATTTTCAGCCAGACAAGTTTTAGAGCATGACATCATCATCAATATTATTATTATTATTATTATCATCATCATCATCATCATCATCATCTCACAGTAAGAGGTACCAGTCCATACTGTTGGCTACTATTAAGGGGAAGTGATTGAAAGCTGGATATCTATTTTAAGGACACTGACAGGGAATTTGCACACCTGGAGTCCTGCTCTAGATGATGTAACAGGTGAAAAACAGCTTAAAAAAGGTAGATGACATAAAAGTACAGATCTGTGGAGATATTTCTACCAACCGGAGATACAGTCCATGACCTTTCAGTTACACTCCATCATCCTAAATAAAGTTAAGATTAAAATTCTTAATAAAGTGAGAACCTTCTACTGCTGAGACACTCACCTGAGTAAAGACACCTAATGACATTAATAATAATAATAATAATAATAATAATAATAATAATAATAATAATAATAAAAACTTAAGTGTTTCTATAACCCACTGTATGTTTTGGTTAATTAATAAGTGTGTGTGAAGTTGGTTAGGGAACGAAAGGCATGCCGGGTACTCAACTATTTACACAGGTGTTGCAGACACAGGTCGAGACATTCCCCCTCCACTTCGTCCTCCACCACCGAGTCCGATAAAGGGCGCGCGGGCACAGGTGAGTCCTCGCGTAGCGGCGGCCGCATCTCCCGCAGGAAGAGCTCCAGGAAGCGGCGGTAAGCTTTCTCCTCGCTGCCACAGCCCGCCATCGCTCTTTCTCATTCCCGGAGAGACACGACACAGACAGAGGGAGAGGAGGAGGAGAAGAATGAGGAGAGCGAAGAGGTTCTGCTGGCTTGAGTCATGAACAAGCTGCAGGTGCGCGCGTGAACACGAGAGCGCGTTAACGAGCAGCGGTGACGTCAGATACGGTGGAGGCGGGGCTCGGCAGAAAATAGAAAGAGGACTTGCTGATGGTGGTGAGCACGTCATCAGGTTTCTTTGGGATGAATGAATGAAGGGGCGGTCTCGGACACCAGGTTTTACTGTGCCACAAACCGGGTTTACTTTCGGTTTTATTTTATGTTTCGACTATTCAATGTTTAAATTGTTATTTTTTTTCGGAATTGGTTGTAAATGTGTTCAAAACTACTTCAGCTATGTGAAAAGCGTGACACGGATTAACCAATCAGAGAGTGCCTTCACATCCGGGTTTCATGCTAACGTTCTGTTGGAGGGTCACAAACACAAATCTTTCTCACTAGCTAATGTGCTATTAAAACAAATAACCAAAGGAAAAAAAAACAAAGGAAATACATTTACAACAAAAACATACATAATTAAATGTATATAAACACTATGTGGTGAGCTAATTGTTACTTGGAGGACATTAGCCAGATGCTAACCGTTGCTAGGTTAAGAAGAGGGTCGTTATGGGTCATGGAGTTATTTTGTAATAACACGAGCAGCAATGGATATACAACAAAATATTTGAATATCGTTTGTGGTGAAACATATTTAGAACACAAAGCCTGGAAATATATTCAAAACGACGGTAAAATGTAGATATGCAGAAATACCTTAAGTGGATTAATATATGTAATAACTGATAGGAAATTTACTTCCGGCGGAATTACTTAGAAAACCTGAGTAGACGCTTAATAATATGCCATTGGGATAGTATTCATTCCTTGATTTATTTTTTTTTTCCAATCTGCTTAATGCTAATTAGGGACACGGGGAGACTGGCGTCCATCTCAGCCGACATTGGGTGAAGGCAGGGTACACCCTGGACAGCTCACCAAGCCATCGCAGAGCCAACACTCACACCTAGGGGTGATTTGGAACAGCCAATTAGCCCGCTCTGCATGATTTTGGACGGTGGGAGGAAACTGGAGTATCCGGAGGAAATCCAAGCAAGCGTGGGAAGAACCTGCATAGAAATTCCCGAGCTGGGAACCCAGGCCTTCTTGCTGTGAGGCGGACGTGTTGGGGGATAGTATACTGATTTTAAAATGTAAAATAAATAAATATTGTAATTTTATGTTGTGTGCTCAATAAAGAGTAACGTCATTTTCAATGAGTTCCATATAAAATAAGATATAAATGTTATTCTTTAGAAATATAAAGCAGGCACAAAATGCATGTACACACCTATTAACTGCAAGTGTATGTCACACCTGTTCCACAGGTCATTTTAAAGTCGAACTGCAGTAGAGGTACTTCATTGCGCTGCCGTGCTTGTGACTACAGTCAATATTCATAGATCTACAAACCGAACATGAATATTAATTCATGCATGTTAAATACATATTCAGGTGAAAAATGAGAGTTTTCAGCAGCAGGGTATTCAGTTCCATGTTTGGCAAATGTTACCTTTTCTTGTTGATTTAACTTCTTTTTCACTCAATCTCACTGCTTGCATTTCACATGAACCGGAGGGACGGAAATCCATCAGCTAATTGAGCATTGAGGACCGATGCCTCGAGTCCTGTGAGGCTTTTAATAAAAATGAGTAGTGAAAAGCTTCCCTGATTCCCCAAAGAGGCTTGAGGGATTCATGATCATCACCATAAACTTGTGTTCTGTAATGTGGTAAGAGTGAATATAGGACATCAGAGGAGCAGCGGGTAAAAATAACTACTGCAGCTTTCACAAGGGCTGAAGTTTAACTCCTCTGTACTCTCTCTCTCTCTCTCTCTCTCTCTCTCTCTCTCTCTCTCTCTCTCTGTGAGAGAGAGAGTCAATATGCAAGATTTATTTATTAAAACATCTCTCTTTTTTTTACCAATGGCAAATGTAACTTTGTGGAACATTTTAAATAGTATAGTATGAGATATTGAATGTAAATTTTAGAGCAACATAACTGAAATAATTCTATAAACTTTAGTCAGGCAGGTTTTTCTTGCATAATTTGATGAATTGAGAGAGTGTGTGTATATATATATATATATATATATATATATATATATATTGTGTGTGTGCTAATTGGGGATTAAATAAAACAAACAAACTACTACTTTTCTTTTGGATCCCCCCTCAGGGATCATCTGTTTCCATCCATCCCTGTCCTCCACATCCCCTTGTCTCACACCAACTA
>JAQNCB010000008.1:24786556-24797820 GCA_030068295.1 Euristhmus nudiceps | reverse complement strand
TGTATAAAAATATAAAACCACAGGACTTTTACTGTTGTATTTGTTACTAACATGACTAAGATGTAATTTTTTTTGTTCATCCTGCCATTTCTTGATTCCGATACTCTGATCACCGATTTCATTTCAGAGTTTTTTTATCTTCGCCATATGACGCAGTGCTTGTGGCTGTATTGTCATCACTGAGCTTGTTTGCTGGACTGAAAACAAAATCCTGACCACACCTCTGCACAGACACGACCCTACCCGAGTCCCAGCTGTATGATGTTGGAATGTCATGGTCAGGGCACGGTCACAGATTTCTGGAGATTCTAACGTTGAGCCGAGTGCCGACAGACATGCGGTTACACTGGAACCCTGATCGGAAAATTTCTGACCCATCACAGCAAAGGGGGTACTAAGTGGGAAATTATTCACTTGGAGTTCCTGGTACCATTTTGTAGCTGATATCCTAAGCTTTAAAATGATCCAAAAAATGTATTTGTCCAGTTTTGGATTGACGAATCAAAACCTGCCAGCAGCTTTCAGCCTTTTAAACAACTTTGCAGAAAATCTTTGTGAAGAGTTCAACACAGTGTTAAGAATTTCCTACTTAATACCCATTTTACTGTGATGGGTCACTTATGGACTTTCAAATGAGACTATTACATTCGACCTTGAGTGACCTTCAAAGGTCACACCTCCAAAAATATGCTACTGGCTGTTCCCAATTGACCCTAGGTGTGAATGTGAATGGTTGTGTGTTTGTGTATGTGCATACACGTGCACAATGGACTGCTGAGCTGTGTACCCTGCCCTTACTCAGTGTCGGCTGAGATAGGCTCCAGCCTCCCTGCGACAACACATTAATAAAATTTAACGGTTCAGCAAATAGATTCATTTCTCTCTCTCTCTCTCACACACACACACACACACACACACTGTATAAACAGAATAGAATTAACTTATAAAAAGAGAATCTAAAGGAAAAATAATGAGCAACTTTTGGTTTCATGTATAAATACATACACACACACACACACACACACACACTGTAAATTCAGAATAACACGGTTTAGTCTTCAACACCGTTAAAGAAATTAAATCTCATGCACTGTTTTTCCGAGAACTGAAGAATACACTGTTAGAATTATAAACAACAACAACAGTAATAATAACAATAATACTCATTTACCAAATAGAAATGAAACCCTGGTGTATTTTTCTGATTAATGAATAATTTTATCATTATTAAGGCAACCCAAAACATCTTGCATTTGGAATTTCAAGCGAAAACTCAGAGGTCAAAAAGGTAACAGACCGTATAAATGTAATACAAAATTCAATATACAGTATATAATAATATATAAATACATCACTGCAGAGAGGATAGAAGAGAACACTAGAGAGGGCTGGGTGTGGGTGCTGTGATCATCGATCATAAACACGAAGAGGAAAAAAGGCCACAGAGACGAGTAACGTGTGTTAACACCGACACAAAGCACCTGAACAGTTATTGCAGGTTTAAGAAGCGGATTTAGAAGATTTGGGACGAACCAGAAATGAACATCTGTATTTCTACACACTGTTGACTGATGCACCAGGAAGTAAAAAAAAAACAAAACCTCAAAGTAACTCAAAATAAGTGTCCTTTACGTGTGTGTGTGTGTGTGTGTGTATATAAATGTTATAGATCCCGTTAAGCCAAACACACTCGAGATCAGCACGTGAAGCTCCCTGATTTTGAACTACGCTGCTGGCCACTTAACCATTGTTTATGTGTGCTGCCATCTTGTAAACCCCGCCCAAATCCCGCCTCCAGTTTGTTTTGTTCTTTTCAACACCCAGCGCTATGTACTTTAATCCCACACACACACCACATCTGTATGGCTACGTGAGGGCTGAAGGAGTCTCCTGTAACGTGAGCTCAGATCTAGATCTTTGCGTGTTTAGATGTGGGTGTGGCTCTGCTCATGACTCCACAGACTGAAGGCGGTCTTGAAGGTCCTGTGGCAGAGCTTGCACATGTACTGCCGCTTAAACGTCAGCGCCGACAGCGTGGGCGCGTGGTAGAACAACGTGTCCGATTCCTGAGAGGTCGCTGGCTTTCCGGTGCCGTCCGGTCCGGAACAAGAGGAATCTCTGCCGGACTTTTCCTGCTCCTCTCTTTCGGATTGTGGCAGAGATGACGGGGTGACAGTTCCGGGCTCCTCCTCTGAGACGGTGCCTCCGATTTGACCCGATTTTGGCGGAGACGCCTGTGAGGGTGGGGGCTCTTGGGTGGAGATGGTGAGAGGAGACGGAGACGCGGGAGGAGAACACGGAGGTCTGTCCGTCTGCCTGCTCACATGCTCTTCGGATGACGTCATATGGGATTGGTAGTGGCTCCAGAGGCGGAAGTTAGTCCGGAATGCTTTGTGGCAGATGTGGCAGATGAAGGGCTTGATGTGGCAGAGAAGTTCCTGGTGGCGCTCCAGAGTTTTGTGAGAACTGAACAGTTTACCGCATTTCTCACACGGACGCACGCTTGCCTCCTCGGAAACCGAGGGTTCTCTGTCTGTCACTGGTTCCTCGTTCGGCTCCTCCTTTACGATGAGCTTGCCCTGATTGTGATTGGAGCTCAGATCCTCCGGGAGGTAAGACGAAGAGTCCTCGGAGTCACCGTAAGTGGCATCGTCCCTCATCGCCTCTTTCGGAGGCACTGGCGCTCCAGGAAGTTCCGCTGTCTCCTGGTTAACTTCCTGGTACCCCAACGTCAGCTGCTCCCTGACGGTCATCATGTTCTGGTTGTGAACTTCGACCTGATGGCGCCAAATGCTGAACGAGGACTTAAACGTGCGCATGCACTCAAGACAGGTGAGTTTTTTGTACCTGCAGTGAGCCTCGTGGTCCTTCTTCACCAGCGTGTTGGAGAACCTGAGGCCACAGTAAGGACAGACCGTTGCGTAGCGACACGCTCGCTCGTGATCCTCCAGCTCGTTCAGAGAGAGCAGCTTCACGTTGCAGAGCCTGCAGGGGAACACCTCTTTGTCTTGGTTCTCCTTGACGAGTCCCGTTTGCTCCTGTCGCTCCTGTAACTCTTCATCGTCTGGCGTGTCCATGTTCGCTCTCTCGGCCGTGTGTCCTTTCATGTGCAGCTTGAAATGCGACTGGAAGAAAAACATTTTCCCGCAATAAGGACATGCGTACGATCTCGACCTCCGGTTTTTCTTGGCGAAGGCCTGAGCTTGGTGGCCCTGCTTATTTCTCCTGAGCTTCATGATCAAGGCTTTCTTGATCTCCCGCTCACGCACGATGTCTATCAGTTTTCTCTGGAACTTCTCATCCAGCACAGAGTAGGAACTGGAAGAAGCTGCTGGGTTCTGGACCACACCGTGTTGGGTCTGGCAGTGTGTCCATACTTTGAAGTTTGTATGAAAGCGCTTGTGGCAAATGTCGCACGCATACGGTTTCTCCGGGTTATGGTACATGTTTACGTGACGGTAGAGCCCTGCGTTCGACCTAAACACCTTCATGCAGCTCCAGCATTTAAACATCTTCGTGGGCCTCAGTTCTCCGGGTTCCTGATCATCCACGGCATGAGGCGACCCTTCCGCCACCCCGTCCTCATCCGTGAGCTGGTGCTGGTTCGAAACTTTGGATCGCTTAAATGTGTTTGAATTAGCGTCCAGCGCTGCCATCCTTTTCAGAGATGGCGGGAAGTACTCTCTTGGACTTTCGTCGAAGTTAGCCTGGAAATCCCGAAAGTTGACGGGCAGATTGTCCTCCACGGTGACCCGTATGATTTCAGAAGGATCAGCCAATGGGCTGCTGGCTTCCATTTTGACTGTCACGCTGTCCTCTTCGTGAGTGTTCTTGTCTTCCTTGGCAGTCACGTGACGCTGTTTGGACCTAAGGATGAGCGGCGGTAAGTGATGTTTGCTCATGGATGGCGGCGACTCTGCCGTGTTCGTGTCAGATTTTACAGTGGCGTGCTCCCTGCTCTGCGAGTCCTTCAGCTCCAAAACTGGAGAGAAAACCGGAACCGGACTGTCCATGGATAAAGATCTACGCAGCAGGCTTTTAATAAGTGGCCCACTCCGGTCTACAGCTTGGTTATGCCCTCCCTGCTGCGTTCCAGAGACTGATTTCGGATCATATGCATGCTCGGGTTTCACTCTCTCCTCTGGGTCATCGGCAGGATCAGAGTTTAAGTGCTGTATGGTTTCGCTGAAAGACACTGAAGAGGTCAACTGTGGTCTCGCCGGGGGTGATGTGTACTCCGCATGGCCCTTCAGGATGGATGGCAAAGATGGAATGATGGCTTTCTGTTTGTCCTCTAAATCTTTGGGAGCGCTCTTGCTAAGATTCATGCCTACTTCCGTCGTGTTAGCATATCCTGATGCGCAATAATCCAGACCCGATCTCGGCTGAGGCCCTTCTGATGCATGCCTGGATGCTTTTCTGTGGGGGATGGCGTCCCCTCTATGAACAACGCCCATAACACCTTGGTGTACAATGACGCTCCTCTTTGTGAACGAGCCGTCATCCTCTTCGGGAAAGCACAGTCTCTTCCGGGTCACGCAGTACGACACCTGAGGCCTGGTGGACATGATATTAGTCAGGAACGGAATGCCCAAACTGTACCCCAGCTCCTGTATCACTGCCAGACTCCCACGATCCACAAACAGCGAGGAAGAGTAGATGTAATTCAACACGATCTCGAAAGCCTCAGGCTCGCAGAAGTCCAACTGGATCACGTCGCGATCTTCGGAGTCTCTCTTGGAGAACAGAGTGTGGAAATACTCGCTGCTGGCAGAAAGCACGCTCCTGTGAGCCGGGTAGCGATGTTCACCAGCCATCAGCACAACGTCACAGAACTGGCCTTTTAGACGCTGCTCATTTAATACCCCGAGCAATGAGACGGCGTGAGCGGGGCTACTGTAGTGCACCAGGCTCTCCATCACGACCCTGAGGGACACAAAGAGATGTGTTTTAAAAAATATATATTTTACAGGAAATTAAACCTATAAACTTGCATGTATTGTTTATATCTGTTTCATGAACCCATTTTTCATGTTGAAATGTAATGGGAAAAGTAGCAAAAAGTCACATGAGCATCTCATACACAACACGAAACTAACTTACATATGAATACACGGCACGGTATTTTTTTCTGTGAAATGTACTTGTGAACGCTTGTTTTAGTGTATTTAAACGGAATTGCATGTGAATTGTATTTGTGACGATTTTTATTTAGTTTTACCAAGTTCATTAGTTTAATATCTGATTTGTACGTTTAATATCTGTGTAATGTTATTGTTGCCATTAACTTATTGCATATGAACTGCATTGGGAGGGGGGTTCATGTTCTATTTTTATGATTTCATGCTCTCGTGAGAATGAAACAGCAGCCTTCCTGATGCAAAACACCAAAGAGATTGTAACAGATTACCGCTTTCGAAACTGTAAGTAAAAACCACTTGATAATGAAAATATACACATGTTCATGTGTAACAGGAGTGTTTGGAAGGCTTTTGTTTCATTTCACGTCAATAACAAGACCGCACTTTCTTAAAGACATCAAATTTACGGCACCCTTATCCCAAGCGACTTACATTAAACAACTGAGTGGTTGAGGGTTAAGGGAAATGCTTAAGGACTCAACAGCCACAACTTGGTGGTACTGGGGCTTAGACCGCCAACCTTCTGATCCAGAGCATTTGACAACCGAGCCAGAGCTGTGATGTGGTGGATCCTCCAAAAGTTCCACAAGTAAATATCCAGGAGGAACTTTCATCTTCATTAACTTTTAAAGTGTACAAGCTTTCATTATAGTTGTAGAAGTAAAAGCTTGTTGTAATGGCGCATGCGCGAACCGGTATCACATTACTTCACGCTTAATCACACAGTGACACACTCAAGCCGTATGAGTGTGTGTGTGTGAGAGAGAGCATTTTTCCATCACGTTTATTATTCACATATCTGGATATTTTAATTGTGGCCCACGCACTGTTGATCCGATCAACGGAAAGCACAGTGTACAGTGTGTGTGTGTGTGTGTGTGTGTGTGTGTGTGTGTGTGTGTGAGTGAGAGTGAGAGTGAGAGAGAGAGAGAGAGAGAGAGAGAGAGAGAGTACACACACACAGAGGTGGCTGTAATTTCGACGCAGAAGAGACATAGAGACGGATACTGAAATAGTAAAAGGAAAATGAAAGAAAGAGCGCGAGAACCCGCGTGACGTTCTGTCAGCAAACGTTCTTTTTTTAAAAGCCAATTAGACCTCAAACTTCTTTCCCCTGTCGCCAGAGTCAGCCCCTCTCTCTCTCTCTCTCTCTCTCTCTCTCTCTCTCTCGCGCGCGCCGCTGCTGCGCTCTGACAGAATATTAGCACTTACCGCGTCACGGTGTCTCGAGCCCCAAGAACGGCGCGCGAACTCTTTGTGTCCTTTCTCTTTTATTCAGTTTTTTCCTCTTCTTCTTCTTCTTCCTTTTTCTCCTGTTATTGTTTTCCGAGTTGCGTCGTCCGCACAGCAGCCGTGATTCCATCCATCTTGTATTTGACGTCATCCCGTTCCAGAGATGAGGTCATCGCTTTCAGCGCGCGTCACGTGCGCTGCGCTCTAATTGGCTGCGCTCTGTCCTGTGGGCGGTCGTATAGGAAATGGCGGACGGGCACGTCTTAAAGGGCCAGGCGCCCTGATATTCTCTGAACACACCACAGCAGTGCTGTGTCTCACTTTAGCGATCAGCGAGTGCACTTCCGTGTGTATCTTGTGTGAGTGCTATGTGTCCAGCATGTGGCGTGGGTGAGAGAAAAGTTGTGCACTTTCTGTAAAAAAAAAAAAAAGGATTGCAGTATTTAAATATGGTGATGCGGTGGTGTAGTGGTAAGCACCACTGGCCCTGGGTTCGAGCTCGGGGGAGGCGAAGCGTTTCTGGGTGGAGTTTGCATCTTCTTTCAGTGCTTGTGTGGGTTTCCTCCAAGTATTTCGGTTTCCTCCCACAGTCCAAAAACATGCACAGTAGGCTAACTGGCTGTTCCAAATCACCCCTGGGTGTGGGTGTAATTGATTGTGTCAGTGTTAGCCCTGAGATGGCCTGGCGAGCTGTCCAGGGTGGATACCTGCTCTCGCCCGGACTCGGCTGAGATGGGCGCCAGCCTCCCCGCAACCCTAATTAGGATTAAGCGGTTCTGAAAATGAATGAATGAGTCCAAAGAGCACATTAGGCTAAATGGCGGTTCCAACTTGCCCCAAGGTGTGAGTGTGAATGTGTGCGCGTCAAGGCCCTCTGACACTTGCACGAATTTGTGGCATGCCTTGCCACGGCTCGAGCCGTGGAAAGTCGTGCCATTTTGGGGCACGGACCGCAAGGTTCCCGCATTGTTCACGACTAGTTCACGCATACTTCACGGTGAAAGTTCACGAATGCGTGCCCATCAGTGTCAGCATTAACACGAACTGGCATGACGAGTTCACACATAGTTCACGTGTACTTTTTTCACGCCTCCTGCATTGGCACGACGAGATTGCGCAATTCCGGAGGGCGGTGTCGATTATTACTATTGCTGTTGTTATTGTTGTTGAATTTTATTGTAATTGTAATTTGTAAAACTATTGTTTTGTCAATTATTTCACATATAGAATTTTGGTTATTCTGTTTATTAAAATATAAAATGGTATAAATAATCGTAAAATAATTGTTTGTGCATCTGTTTATTTTAAATTATTTAATATGCTAAGTGTAGATATATTTATAACAGAAATTATTTAGAAATTGAACATTAAAACTTAACAGGGTTCATTTAACTTTTATAAACAAATTTATTTTATGATAGAAACACACAGTGTGATAACATGGAGTGTAGAAATGTAAAAAACTGTCATATGTTTACTCATCACATCAGAGAGCAGGAGAAAAAATAGAAGGAAAGAGAGCGAGAGAGAGAGAGAGAGGGAGAAGCTGAAGAGAAAGAGGATATTTTTATAAAGTCTACTCTCCTGTCCTCTTCGTGTCTGGTTTGTTTCAGACATGTTGTCACTGTGATATAAAGTTTTCTCTTCGCTGGCGATCTCTCGAATGCAGTGTCCACATGCACACTGATGCCGGAAAGCACATTGGAACTACGGTGTGCGGCAAGGGGCGTTCCACTCAGAAAAGCGCGATTGCGTCACTGCAACGTCCCGACGAGTTCTGCCACTGCAACGCATGCTTCACATACTTCACGCATCCCCCGCATCATTCAGACGAGTTCCCGAACAGTCTGCCCATATCTCACGGCCCGGTCACGAAAATTTGACCTAACCAAGATTTTTTAACATTTCAAAATTCTCGTCCCGCCATGGCACGCAGTCATGACGGGTGCACGCACAGATCATGCCGGTTTACGACTAGTTTGCGCATTGTTCGTGGCCATTGTGTACCACAAATTCGTGCAAGTGTCAGAAGGCCTTCAGTTCTGCGATAGACTAAGGAGCTTTTATCAGTGTACCCCACCTTTATCCAGGGTTGGCAGAGGTAGACTTTGGCCTCCCTGTAACCCTGGTGGGATTAAGTCATTCAGCAAATGAATAAACATTTCGAATATGATTTTTTCATTAAAAATATTTCCCAGTGTCCCCAAGATTTGCCGGCCCGTACCCTTCTGTGGCAGTTATTGTAGTTTAAAGTGTGCGGCATCTCACACTCAACATTTTGTCTGGGTTGAGTATTCCCTCCAGGTACTTGTAGCTCATTACATGTATCCATACTTCTCAAAGTGTACACTGAAACATGTGACAGGTTAAAAACAATAACAATGCTATTATATACACACCATCATATTCCTTTATTAAAGTGTTTAATCTTTGATCCTCTCACATGCACATAAAACATAAAGCACTCTGCTTAAATATTCTGCACCTTTTAATCCTTCTGCAGAGAAACAATCCAAGTAATATTACTGCAATACATCACACAACCTGTAGAGGGAGAGAGAGTGAGAGTGCGCGAGAGAGATTAAGGGAGAGATGAAGGGAGAGAGAGAGAGAGAGAGAGAGAGAGAGAGAGAGAGAGACGGGGAGAGAGATGAAGGGAGAGAGAATGAGAGAGGAGGGGAGAAGGTGGAGAGAGATGCAGGGAGAGGGAGGAGAGAGAGAATGAGAGATGAAGAGAGAGCAGGGAGACATGGCTTCTGGACAATAACAGAACAATAATTTGGTTTTGTTTTTGAATCATATTGTTTATTCTATTATAATCAGCTCTTGCTGTTGTTGTGGTTTGTCTCATTTGATGTCATTTTCACTTCTTCGTATCTGGTTGCGCTCACAATCATCACTACATAAGAATTTTATTCTTTTATGAGTGTAATTGTATTAAACGTCAGCCTGAAAAGTTTTGAGAATATATAATGACAGGCAGTACTTCATGTTGGAGGTCTAATTGATCCTGGCCCTTTGAAACTAATTAACGTGCTATAATTGATAAGGTGAGTGTGTGTTTGTGTGTGTGAGAGAGGGAGACACACACACACACACACACACACACACACACACACACACACACACACTCTCTCTCTCTCTCTCACACAGTGTCCCATTGGTGGCAATTCTTTAATTAGGCTCATTTTTACGCCACTTTGTAATTAGTCAAATGTCAGGGCAGGTGACACATTACTATGTGATTTGTGTTTGTGTGTGTGTTAAAAACTCCATGGATACTTGTGTGACAAATGGAATTATGGGGATACAGTAAAGCAGATTTCAGTCTCAATAATTTGTGTGTGTGCATATATACAAAATTATAGCATTTATGATCTCCATGCAGGTACGAACCCAATAGAATGGGTGTGTTTTCGTGTGTGTGTGTGAGAGAGAGAGAGAGAGAGAGGGAGAGGGAGAGTGAGAGAGAGAGAGGTGAGGAGAAAAGGAGGAGGAGGGGAAAGGTAAAACTCAGGTGAGACACAGGTGAGGATTCTATCTAGCGCTCTGTGTCTGAGCGGCGGCGGGCAAAGCTGAGGTTCATCATGGTGTAGTACAGTTCTGAAGTTCGGACTCTGTTCTGGAGGCCCAAAATGCTTCAGCTGCTCTGTTTCTGCTCAGCGGCGCTGTTTTCCTCCTTTACCAAAGGACACAACATACTGTATGAAGGTGAGACACAAACACTGCAGGGTTTACGATGTCCACATCTGTACTACAGTATATATTAATGAGCTGCTGAAATTTACACCGGGTTATTATTTACAAGTCTGTGTCAGAATTGAAGAAAACCCCAGTTCATTAAGAGATGTGTACTTTTGTAAGACTCCAAATGAAAAGCTGCACATGCATGAACTCTGCATTAATGTTTACTTACACCTTGAATCTCATACTTATCCTGATGTTTAACCCCCAATTCTAACACGGTAATGAGCGTCAACTCTGACTTAAATTTGTTCTTCCACAATTCGAGTGGATATCTCAGTTTAGTTACGCTCACCGAAACCACAGTCGACTCTGATTAAACAAACAAAAAAAAGGATTCAAATAAAATGCATATATATGATAATGAAACAGTGACATGTTTGTGTGAAGAGACTAAAATCTAATTCCGTAATGTGCTTCTTTCTGTTCCAGGATCCACCCTCTCATCATCAGGGTACCATGTGTGTCCTGGGATTCAGATTGTTCCCTTGACTACCGTAAGGTTCTTCGAGAGCGCTTACACCCAGATGACGCCGTGTAGTGGGTGGCTGCCATGGAAAATGTGCAACGTCACTCGTTACAGCACTGTGTCCCAGATTGAGGTCGTCAACTTGAAGAAACAAGTGATGAAGTGCTGTGAAGGATATGAGCAACTGGGCAGTTACTGTACTATGGGTGAGTGAGGGACAGAAATAAAATAGGGAAGTGTGCCATAATGATCATGAGGAGGCGCTGTGCATGGCAACGTGTTGGTTTTCTAACTTCAAGATGTAAGATAAGATAAGTAGCTGCTTTAACATGAAGAGCGCCACCGCGTTGACTTGAGCCGCCATCTTGCTCTGTAGCTGAACACTACAGCGATTACAGGGGTGGCCTTATTGGAGGCACTCTACGCTCTGTCCCCATGTCCTACCATCCACTCATAAAGTTTTTTTTGAAGTATGTATGGATTATTTCTCTGGAAAAAATTAGTCTGATAGAAATCCAAGCAATTTTAGTAGTTCCACTGCACCAGCGATAAATAGATTATTTATACACAGTATGTAACTTGGATGGGAGTGCGGAAAATGGAGGTGAAGATGCGTGTGCAGGCTGGGTGGAACGGTTGGAGAAAAGTGTCAGGTGTGATGTGCGACAAAAGAGTAT
>JAQNCB010000008.1:24732882-24743633 GCA_030068295.1 Euristhmus nudiceps | reverse complement strand
CGCACACACACACACACACACACACACACACACACAAACACACACACAAAATCACACACAGGCACAATCACACACTCATGCACACACACACACACATAGTCATGCACATTCACCCACACACACACACACACACTCACAATCACACACACACGCACACACAATCACACATACAATCGCACAGACTCACACACACACACACATATACATACTCACGCACAATCACACACACGTACAGACTCATGCACAATCACACACACTCACGCACAATCACACATACAATCGCGCACGCACACACACACGTACACACTCGTGAACAATCACACACTCACTCACAATCACACATACATTCGCGCACACACACACACACACATTTACACACTTATGCACAATCACACATGCTCGTGCACAATCACACATACAATCGCACACACGTACCCACACTCACGCACAATCTCACACACACAATCACATACACTCATGCACAAGCACACACACATATAGTCATGCACAATCATCCACCCACACACACACTCACGCACAATCACACACACATATACACACACACACACACACACGCATGCACACACATAGTCATGCACAATCACCCACACACACACACTATCTCTCATAGTGTGTGTGTGTGTGTGTGTGTGTAGAGAGTTAATCCCCGTTAACCTGATTGGCTGGATTTATTGGTTTCACTCTCACAGACCTTTAAAAGGGACAAAGTCAAAAACAGAGAGAGAGAGAGAGAGAATTTGGAGGAATAAGAGACCAAGTGAGTATGAACAGGGCTCTTGAAGTGTGTGTGTTTTGTATTAATTATTGATTATTTTAAACGATAAACTAATTGAAATATTTAAATCTTAATTCTGTTTTTTTTTGTTTTCATTGATGCTTTTTTTATATCTCATTTTATCTCGCTATTAATAAAGTTTAAAAAACTTTTTTTTCACAGATACTTTTTAATATCTTAATATTAATTATATTAATGTGCATATAATAATATTATATCATATTTAAATTAATAATAGTATTACTATCATTATAATTTAAATTGTGCATTTTATATACACTTAGATTTAATTGATTTATTAATAACAATTTCATAAATATACTATTTTATAATTTAATTGTATTTTATTAACATGCATGTTTTGCATTTTTAATTAAATTTAACCCACTGATTTTGTATGTGCTCTTTTGTGATACATGAGGTTTAATAAAATATTAGTTATCATTTATTTGGATTCCATGGTGCATATTTTAATTTAAACATTTTTTACAATTTTCAACACATTGATAATTGCAGTTTATTAATAATAATAATAATAATAATAATAATAAATATATATAATAGTAATATATATACTGTATATATATATATATATATATATATATATATATATAGATACATATACATATATTTTTTTCTATCCTGATTTGAGAGTTTTTGTACTGTGTGGTGTAGAGGTGGATTTTATGAATACTGTATTTAGTAATTTAGTACAGTGTGTGTGTGTGTGTGTTAAGTAAGTATTTTGTTGGACTTTCTTCCTAACCTACTTTTCTCTATGATTTATTGATACACATCGATCGTGAGCACAAATTCATCCATCTGTTCCACCTGATTCTCAGTAATACAGATGTTTCCTCTCTCTTTTCTCCATTTTCTTCTCTCTATTCATTTATCTTCTCTTCTCTTCTCTCCACTCTCTTCTCTCTGTTCTTTTCTCTCACTCTTGTCACTCTTTTTCCTGTTTGTTCCAGGTTTAGAAATAGGAGCAGTCGGGTCCCAGGCAGAGTGAGGACGCAGTGGTGAACTGAACTCTGTCCTTCAGCCAAATCTCAACTCTAAGATTCATACATCATCATCAGCATGAAGACTTTACTCGCAGCATACTCAGGGGTTAAAAAGGGTGTGTGTGTGTGTGTGTGTAAGAGAGAGAGAGAGAGCGAGAGAGAGAGAGGGGGGGGCGAGAGAGAGAGAGAGAGCGAGAGAGAGAGAGGGGGGTGAGAGAGAGAGAGAGAGAGAGAGAGAGAGAGTCATCACAAACTCACCAATATTTGTGGACTTAAAATAATAAATTGTGTGTGTGTGTGTGTGTGTATGTGTGTGTGTGTGTATGTGTGTGTGCAGGTTCAAGTTCTTGGTTCCTCTCAGCTCTGCAGGATCTGCCCTCGGCTCCATGGCTTTCCAGATCCAAACTGGTGAAGTTCCTGCAGGCCATTTCCGTCCTTCAGTTCATCCTCAGCTTCCTCGCTCTGGGTGAGAGACACATTCTCTCTCTCTCTCCCCCTCCCTGTTTCTGTTTAGTTTATAAGTTTTGTTACAGTGTGTAATTAGTCATGTACTTCTCTTTACCCATAAGGCATTACTTCCACCATGCTGCTGCTCTACCTACTGTGCACAGATTGCTGGGTAATCTCTGCTGTTTACATCGCCTGGCTCATCTTTGACTGGAACACACCCAAACAAGGTGTGTGTGTGTGTGTGTGACCCATTCAGAACAAAAACAAAACTGCAGAAAAGAAAAAGCAATTATTTTTGATAATTCCTTTCTCTCTCTCTCTCTCTCTCTCTCTCTCTCTCTCTCTCTCTCTCTCTCTGTGTGTGTGTGTGTGTGTGTGATTCAGGTGGTCGCAGGTCAGCATGGGTGAGGAGCTGGACGGTCTGGACATATTTTAGAGATTATTTCCCTGTCAAAGTGAGTGCTACAGCTGATAAACATCTGAATCTCATTAATGATGGATGTGTTGTGTTGTCACAGCATCATCAGCCAATCAGAGGTGCCGTTTAATGCATGAAGGTGTAAAGAAGAGAGGTTTAGTTCTCGAAATTAGTTCTGTAAGAAGTACAGAGGCACCGTTGTGATTAAAAACATCGTTTTCATACGTCCTGTTCATGTCAACGGTCGATATCATCCTAAAAGAAAAACACTCCTAGAAATACAAACAGTCCCACAGCTTGTGCTGATAGAGAGAAAATTAATCCATTAGCATGTTACATGAACGTTTCTCCATCAACACCAAGGTGTGCGTATCATACGTGGATCGGTACCGCAAGATTAATACATAGCATCATAACACACCTATAGCGTCGGCCATCTTTGATCGCTGTGGCACTCAGGCCTTAATCTCATCATAACTCTCATCAGATCATTATGTGACATTTTATCAGAAATTATAGAGCAAAGCCTCACTGCGGCTGTGACACGTCACACGGGCGAATCCCTGATTTCTGATCCCGAGCGCTGTAACCTTTGTTCATCCAGCACAGCTGCTCAGGTAATATCTTTCGGGATAAGAGTAGCAGCGAGATAACGTCAGGTTTTATCACGTACAGTAAAGACGGGTCAGCGGTGGGTCATGTGCTATTTCTTTCCCCTTTGATCAACTGCAGGTTCAGACCCGGGGCGATCGGTGAGCAACACGGGCGTCCTGTAGACTTTGTACGTCCTGATAGAAGGTGGTTGTTTTGTCGAGAGAGGGGTTTTCGAGCTTGTGTAAATGTTTAAGATGAGATAAAACAATGGAGGTGTAAAGAAAAGGAGATGACATGAAGAAAACAGGTCAAAGGTCAAGACTGGGACTTCATAACATGTAATACAGTGATGCTGTGTGTACGTGGACTTACTCCATTGATGTGGAGGAAGCACACGCCTCCTCTGTGACATGATGTGGCTGCCTAACCCTAACCCTAACCCCAAATATTTTACTAAATTTCTTACATTTTAAACAAACCTCTTGAGAGCACGTTTCCTTCGAAAAATATTTAATTACTTTTCATTATTTTTCCTCTTTACATCCCGAACCTGTCATGAGCTGAAAGGTTCCGTTTCTTGGTGCTTCCTGCAGCTGTCCAGGGTTCCTTCTTTTGTTGGGTTCTACATAGAACCTTTAAGTGACTATTGAGTAACATTGAATCAACCTGCTCTTTATCAGAAAATAAACAACCAATGATAAAATGCATTTGAATTAAATGCAATTTGAGATGCAGGTCGATCGATCGATATTGCCATAGTCCAGTACGGACCGTTGGCGTCTTCCAATGCCCAGGCTTTGGCATTGGGAGACAATGGCTGATACCTTGAGGGGCGCCACTCCACATCAAGTGGTTTATTTTCAGAGTGCCTTCCCTTAGCCTTTGCCTGCACCAGAGGCATAACCTACAAGGCAGCAGGTGGATTTGGACACTTGCGGTTCAGACCTCACCCAGGGGTCTTAACACAGTGGGGGTCTCACCGAGATTCAAACCCACGACCTCCTGATTATGAGTCCAGCAATCTAACCACTACTCCACCGGCCTTGAGATGCAGGTACAAAACAGGAAATAATGCCCATATAAGGAAAATGGAAGGGGTCCGAAGTGGTGTAAAACGTGTGTCCTGTAAAAAGCTTTTATGTCTGTAACGCTTTAAACCAGGGGTGCTCACACTTTTTCAGCATGCGAGCTACTTTTAAAATGACCAAGTCACAAAGATCTACCCACTACAAAAATGCAAAACATATATTTATTTTCAAATATATTGAGGATTCTTTATGTGCACAATGTATATTGATGTACCTGCATAACCACATGAGCCAAAATTGCACACAACATAATTAACTATAACATTTTTTGTAATTTTTTGTAATTATCTGAGTTTACTTTGATGACTTGTACTGAATTGAATCAGCCAGGGATGCATTGTCCGGACTGTAGCTGCTGACAGCCAATATGGGTGGGATTTTGACAAGCCTCTTGTTATTCACGATCACGTGACTCACCTGGAACGACGTCTCGGTGGCGGTTTTCGCTTTTGAAGTATGTTGTGTTAAAAATGACTGCTGTCCGGGACACCTGGGATTGTAGTTCATTCACTTGTCTCTATCTCAGCTCGCTTTTTGGTGGGAAGTCGGTGTCTTATTTTCTATGAACAGTCCGAAAATTCCGCTCCACATTTCCTTCTTTGGTATTGCGATGGTGGACTGGCAGATGAGACAAACACACTCCGAAAATGACATCGTGAAAAAAGTCCTCCTCCCATTCCGTATGAAAGTGATTCATTTTTGTCTTCTTACTTGGTCCAGCTCCACTACTCGTTTTTGATGACCATAAGCTGTCTTTAGTTTAAAAGAAAAAGTGAGGGCTTAAAACTGGAGGTAACTCGCTGACTTTTGCTGCTTTGGTGTATTTAGCGCCGTTTTTTGCACATGCGCGGTAACTAGCAGCCCTGTATGTCAATCCAGTGACGCGCTAGATAGCAGATAGGCTAACGTCTATTTTTTTTAATGTCATGCGATCGACCAATAGTACCTTTGCGATCAACTGGTAGCTCGTGATCGACGTATTGAGCACCCCTGCTTTAAACGGTGAAAACTGCGAGTGTAAATCTCTTGTGTTAGATTTATTTGAGGTGTTTATTAGATTTTTTATTTTTTACAGCTCATCAAGACCTATAATTTACCTCCCAACCGTAACTACATCTTCGGTTATCATCCTCACGGCATCTTCTGCTTCGGAGCGGTCTGTAATTTCTCAACGGAGGCTACTGGATTCTCCAAGAAATTCCCCGGGATCAAACCATCCCTCGCCACGCTGGCCGGAAACTTCCGGTTACCCCTATTGAGGGATTATTTAATGTCTGGAGGTGGGGAGGATTTTCCTTAAGTTCCCTGTTGCCTAGCAACAGAAGTCTCATAATGACGTTGCGTAACTTGTGTTTATCGTTCAGGATTGAAATCTTGATTGATTTGATTCTGTTGTCAGGTATTTGTCCCGTGAATCGGAATTCAATCGATTACCTCCTGACCTGTAATGGAACGGGAAACGCCGTGGTCATTGTGGTGGGCGGAGCTGCTGAGTCCCTAAACTGCGCCCCAGGAATGAACTCTGTCACCCTGAGAAACCGCAAAGGCTTCATCAAACTTGCCCTGCAGAAAGGGTAAAACACACAAACACACACCGAAAGAGACAGTGTGAAAAACAGAGCGTTGTCAGACGGTTGTTTTTCGCCACTACGTCTTAACCAGAGATGTTTAATGCTGTTTTAATGTTACCATGGCGACTGTAAATCTCTTTGAGAATGAAGTAATAATCTGAACAAAACTTTAGTAAATATTCTTAATGTTGCAGCACAAAAGAAGCTTAGAAATAAAATCTGTGTGATTTTTAAAACAATCTCACGCATTCAGATGAAATTAATCCTGGATTAAAAAATAAATAAATAAAGTACAACATGTCCCTTTAACCAAATGTACTCGACTCACCATCATCTCAGACATGTGTGGAGTTCCATGCTGGAGCTTTGAAGTGAATGTCCCTATCAGATAAGAGAAGTGTATCGCTCGGAGTTCAGCATTGGGTCACACACATAAAAACGCAAACATTACTGCACAGTGGGCATGCTGTTGGGAAAGTAATGCTGAATGAGCTCTCTGTGTGTGTGTGTGTGTGTGTGTGTGTGTGTGTGTGTGTTTTTCAGAGCCGACCTGGTGCCCGTGTACTCGTTCGGGGAGAATGAAGCGTATAAGCAGGTGATATTTGAAGAGAGTTCGAGGTGGCGCTGGATCCAGCGGAAGCTGCAGAAATTGCTAGGTTTCGCTCCCTGTCTCTTCCATGGCTGTGGATTTTTTTCCACCGAGTCGTGGGGCTTTGTCCCGTACGGAAAACCCATCAACACCGTCGGTAAGATGGCACACATAACAATATGGTACCTATTCAATCATTCATTGTCTGAGCCGCTGAATCCTAACTCGGGTCACGGGGAGGCTGATGCCCATGTCAGCCGAATCTGGGTGAGGGCAGAGTACACCCTGGACAGCTTTCCAGGCCATCGCAGGGCAGAAACACGCTGACGGCTATGGAGCTACTTTTGACGAAAGTCAGCAATGGTTCTATTACAGCCCTCTCACCACAGACAGTGAGAGACGCGGCGGGCCTTTGGTAACCCAGTTAGCTGCACTGGGGGGGACAGCAGTGACAACCCGGTGATAGTGAGGCTTGAACCCCTGACCTTCGTATCAGTAATCCAACACCCAACCACCACCGAGCCACCTTTATTACTATATTATATTATGATTATTGAACATCCATGGAATCCTTTTGTTAACGTTTATGCATGACTAACACACACACACACACACACACACACACACACACACACTTCAGGTTAATGCCCAGTCCTAGTTTATGGTTTGTAGAACGCAGGTTCAAGGCCAGTTTTGTAAACAGGTCTCTTTCTAATGATTCACAGTTAATACCATTAATGTTTAATTTGAATTCTCACTCAGACTATATCTTCTCACCCACAATGCTTTGCAGTTGACTCTTTAGAGATTGGTAGAATAAATTGTTTGTAGTTCAAAATGTATAAAGAAGCCTGCAGTGTTTATGTTGAAGCTTTCAGGAAAAGTTCTGATTATAATCTCGTCCTGAGGCCGACGTTCAGAAGTCACCCGAGCTCAGAGACGGACGTTCACCTCCATCGGTGATGTTTACTCATAGTGTTGTAATGTTTTTCCTCCAGTTGGAGAACCAATCACCGTTCCCAAGCTCGAGGAGCCGACACCAGATGAGGTGGAGATGTACCACAACATGTACATTAACTCCCTCACCACACTGTTCAATAAATACAAGACACGCTTCGGCCTGAAAGAGACGGACAACCTCCTCGTCCACTGAAGGAGAAGAAGATGACACTTTGCCTTTTGAAAGAAAACACATCAAATCCCCAGTGTTTACTATCATTCCGTTACACAAACACACGCCGCAACCCTGAAACCTGAGATCGTGTAAATGACAATCAAATCATGCTTTCATCATCAAACCCTTGAAGATAATATACTCTCCCGGACCCGTCTTCAGTACTCACCAATACTCTGTGGCCTTTTTTCAGTCTGAACCCTGATTGGCTCTTATATACGATGATGTAATAATTACTCTCCAGATTTTCCAGTGAAGATGCTGTTTGTCAGCTCAAGCCTTTGTATGACTGTTAGGTGAGCGTTATATGAGTGATTGCATCACTGGAAACCCGACCGTGCAAAAGTCATGAACTCTTCAAAATATATAAAATGGCTTCAACCTCATCGTATCCTACCTACACTGCACAGTGTGACATCCATGCTACCTGGTTGAGAGCCCTTTGTTTAGGGGTGGTGTACATGGGAGGGTTGAAAACTTTGGTACTCAGTGATAATCGGACATGAGGATCAGGTGTGATGTTTTGCGGTGAATATTTTTCTATCTGATTTCGCAACAAGCTTTATTCCATCCCTTTAGTTGTTGTTATTATTCATTCATTCATTAATTTTTCTAAGACGCTTAATCCTAATTTGGGTTGTGGGGAGGCTGGAGACAATCACTTCCGACTCTGGTCGAGGGCAGGGTACACCCTGAACAGCTCACCAGAGCATTGCAGGGCAAACACACACAGCCGTTCACACTCACACCTAGGGGCGATTTGGAACAGCCCATCAGCCTACTGTGCATGTTTTTGGACTATGGAAGGAAACCAGACTACACAGAAGGAACCCATGCAAGCATAGGGAGAACATGCAAACTCCACAGAGAAACATGCCACCATGCTTGCTCCCTGTTGTTATAATTATTATTATTGTTATTATTATTATTTACATTTAAACGGTTTTTATGGATTTTTTTTGCACAAGCAATGCAATGTAAAGACAGACACAGCTGGATTTGGAGAGAAAGCCTGCACCGTGTTTGAGCAGGAAAATGAAAAACAGTGAACAAAATGAAACGGAAAATAAAGAGCGAATTTTTTTGTGAAGGGGAAACAGTAATGTGAAGATGATCATCAGCTGCAGAAATCTGATCATATCGGTGTCATGTCTGAAATATGTTCATTTTGAATAGAGTGTTTATTGTATTATATTATACCACTGAAGTGTAAATAAATATGCAGCACATAAGATATACAGTATATATATATAGTCTGTAATTCTTACAATTATTCTTTTGTATATATTTGATATATTTGGAATAAAAATAAAATGGATAAAACTTTTTCATACCTTTGTTTCTGTACCCTGCGATGGCCTGGCAAGCTGTCCAGGGTGTACCCCGCCCTCGCCCAGAGTCAGCTGAGATGGGCCCCAGCCTCCCCGCGACCCTAATTAGGATTAAGCGGTTTAGAAACTGGATGGATGTTCCTGTACCAAAACCCTGGAAAAGCACTGTACAGTTAAAAAAATAGCCTTTTCAACTCAAATGATTCTTCCCCTACACTTTAGTGAAGACAGGAAGTAAATGAAGACTTTCAAAAGGATCACTGAGCCGCATTCTACAGAAATCCAAGTTTAGACCACAGATGAGCTGGTGGTGTGGTGAGCTAGAAATATTAGAAAGAATCCCGAGAGGAACTGAGATTTCAAAAGGGGAAGCAGCCCTTCTCTGATCAGCACCTGTACGAGATTTATACTCTGATTCAAAAACAAAGTACACGAGTTCAGTGAGACTACCACTCAAAAGATTAAGAAAAAATTGTAATTAATATTAGAATATCCTTACATTACAAACCCTACAACAAGGTTAAACTGGTGTTTGTCTGCATTTTTTTGTGTGTATCATGTAATCTGATTTGCAACTCAGTCATACTAAGGATGGCACAGAGCTGTCATGGTTAGCACGTGCAGGGTTTATTACAGGCTGCGCCATTGGCGCATTAATCGTGTCTGTGTCCCCATGCACTATCTATCCATGCGTCAGCTGGGCGCTTAGCAAATGTCCAGGAAAATCTAGTTTATTATAATTTTAAAAGTTAATAAGTTAATATCGTTCAAAGAAATGCTAATAAAGCATGCCGGTGAGGACGTCATGCGCTGCTGAAATGACATTGATCCCATCGAGGGACTCGAGCACAGAGTTCATAGGTGTGGGAATGCGCGAGCTGTGTTTCGTGCTTGCCTATAGTTCCTCGAGTGGATGAACACATTTGTTTACATAGTAGTGCGCCCTGCTCTGCGTGTGAAGCTGTTCGTGCTGTCGGTATGAACTCTCTCTCTCTCTCACAAAGTTTTGCCAACACCTCCGATTAGACTGGACACAGCCAGTTTTGTCTTACAATCTTCTAAGCTATTTAAATCTGTATTTCAACATGCCCGAGTGTGTGTATGTGCGTGGCTGAGGGAGCTAAGCTGGCTGCGCGTACATTGTTAGCAGAACTAGCCCATACAAACTGCTCTCGTGCTGCTTCCTCCACGTGTTAGTGGGATCTAAGTGCTGAGTAGATGTTCTTAACAGAGTTATTACGGGTAACAATGATTATATAACAGTTACACACAGCTCAGTTCCGCCTAACACATGCACCCTGCTCGTGTGAAGAGTTAAAGTTAACAGTTTGGAGGTTAGCTAGTTCAGTTGTGCTGAGTTCTGGAATTTAATGTGACAAACCGTTTGCTTGCTGCTGTAAAAGTAAATAAGCGATCATCTCCTCAATACCTACTAAAACCCGTCATAACATTAAGACACAGAGATTCAAAACAACCCTAATCTTAATTTAGCAGTTTATTTCAGGGTTGCTTACCCCGTGTTAAAAAGTTTGTTCCACTTTTCAACTTGAAGTGTTGTTACCTTTCATCTGCTAAAATAAAAAAATTTACTTCAAAGCAATAAACTTGCTTTACTACTACTACTAATTTATAGAGTA
Source organism: Euristhmus nudiceps (assembly GCA_030068295.1). NCBI lineage: Eukaryota > Metazoa > Chordata > Actinopteri > Siluriformes > Plotosidae > Euristhmus > Euristhmus nudiceps. The sequence continues at coordinate 24,732,978 of JAQNCB010000008.1, read as the reverse complement.
GTATGTGATACATCATGTGACATATTATACATTACATTAGAGTATTTACTAATTAAGGTCCAGCATTTACCAGTGAGCTGTCAGAAAATAGCTGAA